>JAGDQP010001631.1:9038-26661 GCA_022664845.1 Lepisma saccharinum
TATTCGCGTATTCTGTTTACGATTCAATTTAAGTTTATTGATTTAATGTAATAAACATTGTTCAAACACTCACATAGGCTTGTATGCATTATATTATTATAACAGATACAAATATATTGGGGCTCGAGCCAAAAGTTTTTAAAATTTATCTGGCCGGGTCGGGCTTGGACCAAGGATTTTTAAAACTTATTGGGCCGGGCCAAAAACTTCTAAAGATTTCCGGGTCCGGGCCGAAACATTTGGCCGGTGCAGGTTTCTAGGGTGATGCAAGGACGGGCGCACATTTCTAAATTCCAAACTAGTTCTGTCAGTGGGCGTGGCTAAGGCGGAGCTTGATGCACTCGGAAGTGACTACCTAGGGATTGCAAACAGTTGACGATAAGACAGCAATGATGCAAAATTTTTAAGATAGAATGAGAGATCATTGTGGATAAAATACGATTTCAGGAACATATCTGATTCGCAGCAATACACCCAAAGAACAGTCAAGATATTTGTTTAACGCTCTTGACGCGACTTTGGAAACGATCTCCTCATTCTTTTTTATTACTTATTTATTTATTATAAATGATCGTACAATACATTGCACTCTCCACCATTCATTATTTTAACAGCAATAATATTTGCTTCTCAGGTTCGAAAGAAATTCAGTTTAGGGTAAGCAGGGTAAAACTAACATATCTAACTTAGTCTAATAGAATCTAACAAAGCGGTAAATTAATGTACGCAACGAATCTCGACCCAGAGAACTGGGTCATACTTAAGGAGATACACTTATAGGACTAGTAACATACTTTTCCTTACTATGTAGAACAGTATGAATTGACTTGTAGATATTTTGTGCGAGGAATATTACAAAACGATAGTACCATGGAGCATTGAAACGAACAGCGTACAAGAATATTGGTAGTGAAAGTATTTCATGGGGTGAACGAGCGTGAACCCTCTTGAGTGTATCTGAGAAGGTTAAAACGACACTGAATGAGAAAATTCGAAGGTCATGAGGAACAAATCTACTTTGCGATCATTCGAGTGTTACGAAGCATTCAAGTGGGAAAGGGTTCATTTTTTATTTTATCTGTAAATGGTTGAGGGGAGGGTTGTGTACATTGGCGCAGTTTCTCCCTGTTGCAACTAAGTTCGTCCGCTGCGGCCACAATGCGACCCCGAAGGTCCTCTGGTGTGTTCAGCGTACGGAGCACCATGCCATTCGACGCCGAATGTAACCTGCTTCCTTATCATACAATATCCAGGACGGTGGATAAGACGCTTTGAACCAGTTCAATGGCCACCTCGATCGCCTGACTTGTCCCCATGGGTTACGTGATTTGGGGCTGGTTAAAAGACAAGGTGTATGCGAGTCAGGTGAACACACCAGAGGACCTTCGGGGTCGCACTGTGGCCGCAACGGACGAACTTCGTCGCAACAGGGAGGTACTGCGCCAATGTACACAATCATTGCTGGCGCGGGCCCGCAAGTGTATTGAGGTTAATGGTGACATTTTCGAACACCTGATCTGACACTTGTGCATTGTAGAGGTGACCTTAGATTCCTGTAACATGTTATCTCACTTTCGCAGTGATTCTGTGTAGTGCTAGTGGGTCAAACTTGTCACCATGGCACAAAGTTTTTGTAAGTATATCTCTGCAATGAAGCCTGAAAACATATATGTTTATATGAACTTTTTATTTATGTACTGGTCATGTACAATAACCTCCTCAATTATTTACCTCTAATCCTGAAACACCCTGTATAAAGACAACAATTAAATATTATAATATTACTACTAAAAAAGGAAAAGACAACGATTTCTACGATTAGCTAAACTTAACATAATGGTAGGCGCAAGGGCAAAATCTTAATAAGTTTCCAGTCGCCATTAACCAGACAAGAAACAAGTAACAAGCAGTACGAGAGTTGTGTAGAGGACTGTTCCTTTAAAACAAGCAACAAGTCACATGAATAGCCGTAGCCTAAAGATGAGTACTGGAAACATTGGAAAAGTTTACAAAATATCTAAATAACGGGCCACAGTCGTCGAAAAGGTTACCACGCTAGCTTTATGTGTGGTTGGCCCTAAGTTCAAATCCGGTTAGGAGCCACTGAACACTGGTTCGTAGTACACCTTAACACGTTAGCACAGAAACTAACAACAACTCACATATTTAACATTAATACTCAATTTCAAAGGAAGAATAAACTTACAATACGCCCCAGTGAAGCCCGTGTCTTTTCCCTTGCGCACACGATACTTTCAGCATGAACACTGAGCTAGGAGCCGACCGGGTAGCCGTGCGGTCTAAGGCGTTAGGCCAACGACTCGAAGGTCTCGGGTTCGAGTCCCAACTGGGGCATGGGTGTCTTTTAACCAGAACGTGACGGCTAATCGTGACGGGCCGAAATCAACAGTTACTATTACCGATCCAGGGTTTGGTCTATACTGTTGTAGCTAATGGACAACAACTGCAGTTTTACATACTGTACTTCCCCCTGACGCACACGAAATTCCTTTACTGTTATTTCTCTTTAATGATCTCCGTAAAGGTACGTATTTGACACTGCTACGAAAATTAATTTCCTAATTCCTTTCTTCATGTACACATATTTAATTATCTAATATAACAATACATTCATTTGAAAAACTTGACGGGGGATGGAGTAAAAATTAACAGCGACTAAAGCAATGTCGCTCGGCTATGACAACCCGAAGTGAGAGAACGGCTGCAGCGAGCAGTTTCGTCTTTCTTTTTTTTTATTTATCGGCCAAACCGGCATCGCTGTTGCCTTAAGAGCAACAGTATACTCTAAGTCTAAACGGATAATAGACTGGCCCATATAAAATAAAGTTTACCAAAGTTTTTACTGAGCTAGGAAAAAGCATCCCTAAGAAAATCAATGGTCCGACTGCAGACTCGCTTTCGCGAAAGGAGATATTCTATTTAAGAACGAATTCTCAGTGCATCCACCAGAATTTTAATTTCATATGCGACTGAACGTTAAACTATTCTTCAGTGTCCGGCGGACTACAGAAATAAATACCCAGAAACAGTCTTAAGGTGTTCTACCAAAATCTGGATAGTAAATAGTAGTTTTAAAAAATCCTGTTGATGCTGCATTGCATCTGGCAGTACATGTATACATTTGAAGACCACAGGGAAAAAACGTACTTTGCCAATTTTTCCCCAATTGAGATAAATAGTCTGTATATTACAAGTAAATGTTTATTTGATGTCCAGGTTTACGTAATGTTAAATATGAACCGTTAAAACGTTTTCTGTAAAATTAAGAAATGGGAAAAGCTCATTATTTTCCTGTGGTCTTCATTTGTAAATGAACAATACCTAGTACGACAATAATCAAAAAGCAACAATATTGTATCCCACTAATAATAATATGGAAGACCTGGAAAACAAATTTATAGCATTGAAACAAAAATCTGATTGTTAAAAAGCAATTTAATTTTTCACACTTCAACAAAATGGTCCTTACAATGCATTGGAAGTCTGAATACACAAACTATTTCAAGACTAGATTCAAACAACAATGCTTCTCAATAGTTATATATCATTCAAGAATTCTTCAACAATTACGGAAATATAACGAACCTTGGTACAAATGCAGACTGAGATACTGATATCTCTAATTCATGCACCGTTACCATTTAAAACAGGGTAATTAAGTTTGCAAGATGATTAGTAAAGTTTCACACACACACCCTCCTGCAAAAGTTCTACCCATTCACAATTTTTAACTTGATCCAACAGAGCTGCATCAGCTGAGTTAAAGAGAACGGAACACGTGGACACCAGATGGCGAACTTATAAGCAAAGTTCGATGTTCGTAATTAAAATAATATTTTGTTTGCTGCTTCATATGTTAGATCTGTCAATGTCTCTTTTTATTTTGGGGCCCCTGGATCGTTACACCAAAATTTAATAGTAATGATTTAAAAAAAAGAAAAGAAAAAGGCTGTTCAAGATTTTCTTAAAAAAATATATATCCTAGGCTTTTTGGCAGAAAACAATTATTTTTGGGTTAAGAAATAAAGCCATGGAAAATAGGACAATAAATAAATAAATAAAAATATCTAATGACGTATTTTATAATCTTAAGAAACAAAACATTCGCACACAAATTCAACGAACGAGGGAACAGAGCGCCCAGTATCGCGCTTGTGCTAAGCTGCTTTTAAAGTACAGACTCTTTGAAAGTGATATCACACGCCATTCAGCCAATGAAGATTAAAGGGCTTGGAATTGTCTACCTGTTATTTTACACATCTTGGTTTAAGGTCAATGTAAAGCAACGATCTCCAAAAAAAGATGGCAGAACTATCTCCGTATATGTCTAATGTATTTTTATCGCTGCACGAAATTTCAAGGCTGCTCCAACAAATTCAAGCCTAGAGAGTTATAACTTTCAGGGAAGAAAGTTCATAACCAATTCAAGAGTTCGATCAATTTCTTCATTGTTGAAATCACTTGATTGTTGTTGTGAATATGAAAAACTATAACAATGAAGCTCTTTCAACAATGAACCAAAAAGAAAATTTGAAATCGGCATTGAACGAACTCTTGAATTGGTTATAGACTTTCTTTCCTGAAAGTTTGAACTCTCTAGGCTTGAATTTGTATGAGCAGTATTGAAATTTCGTGCAACGATAAAAATACATTAGACATATACGGAGATAGTGCTGCTATCTTTTCTTGGAGATCGTTGCTTTATATTAACCATAAAGTGAATACTTTATCATTGATTTAATCTCTATCTTTGCGTGTGTGTAAACTGGTTTCTTGAAATATTTACCTTGATTTAAGCGCGTAGTATATGCATGAATTTGAGTAAAGATCCTGAAGGAGACAACAGAGAAATTTTCATTGATTCAATCGTGGATCCAGAGTTGTCTAACATTTAGAAGCGATACAAAATTTATATTGGGTCAAGCCTGTCAAAAGCAGGAAAGTAAAGACTGAAACAGAACTGATTGTTGCGGAGAAAATGCTTTTATGTCGAAACCGCTAAAAGACGAGACGCAGTAAAAAGGCAATACAACTTTTTTTAGGTTTTTACCTATCACACCTCTAGCAATTTTCCAGTACACAAAATTGCACTCCTGTATATATATTGATCTATAATGATTCTCTAACATTCAGAGTTGTAAATGTATTGGCATGTTTAATAAACTTATATTTGCTTCGAACCAACTTGTAAGTTTCGTTTACTTCTTGTGCTTCGCTCATGTCCATGGGCTTTGTTTATATTTCTGCTTTTGCCTGCTCAATATATTCGTTCCTGCATGAACAATTTCCCTTCTAGCTGCCAGAACTATCCCATTTTATCATGACGTTCTCTTTTAAAGTCAGGACGGGCGTAAATCATAGTGCTGGCACCGCCCATAAAATTCATTTTATCATATCTTTTCAACTATACAAGGTGTATGATATGTTTAAGCTCTAGGTGTGGAAGAAATTTTGATGATATGGTATGAAACTAGGTTGCTTCGGTTTCATATATATGGTAGGCAACATCATTTCAACAGCTCCCACCCATACTACACCAAACGCTCTCACCTATATGCTCTTGCTCTCCGGGGCACCCGCATCTGCTCCTCTGATGACCTACTTCAAAACTATCTCAGTACCCTCTCCTCAGCTCTCACTGACCGTCGATATCCCAAATACCTCATCCGCAAACATCTGGACCGTGATAGAATCAGCCTAACTTCAAATGGCCTCCCCGCTAAGCTCCCTCCACTCCCAATCTTCTCACAGTACCACCCAGCCTTCAAGTCCTCGAAAAGCTCCTCAAACTAGCGCACCCCATATTCACTGCATCACCTGTAACTGAAAGAGTTTTCTCGTCGTGCCCCACAATAGTCTACCGGAGACCTCAACACGATTCTCACCAGAACTGAACCAATCCCGCCCACTCCCTTCGAACCTGGCAAGTGTAATATACCCCGTTGTCGAACCTGTCCTATTTTTTATCCCAGTCTGACCTTCGAACATCCTGTCACTCACAACACGTACTCTTTCGACACTCCGGCAGTTGCATATCTTCCATCCTCATCTCCTACTTTTAAACCTATGTTCTGCCTTTTATGCTGGAGAAACCCAAACACCTATAAAAAATTCGCATCAACAACCATCGCTACTCCTCCAAATCACAACTTCCGCACCTCCCCATACCTTAACAACTTCTTATCACGGATGCACCCTTGACGAAACTTTTTAAGTCAGCATCCTGAACCCTGACTCACCTGCCAGTTAGAAAGAGATGGGAGCAGACGTACATCTCTATCCTTTCCGCCAACCATGAACCCGGTCTCAACTGCATGTAACTCCCTGCAGCGCAGTTTCTTCTTCCATTCTCTTTTTCGTTCCGTCTCTAGTTGCATTTTTTATATTGTTTCTTTATTCTCCCCTTTCCCCCTTCATCTTTATTATTATTATTTGCCCCTCCCCTC
The DNA here is from genome assembly GCA_022664845.1 of Lepisma saccharinum. Taxonomy (NCBI): domain Eukaryota; kingdom Metazoa; phylum Arthropoda; class Insecta; order Zygentoma; family Lepismatidae; genus Lepisma; species Lepisma saccharinum. The sequence continues at coordinate 15,506 of JAGDQP010001631.1, forward strand.
TGATTCTTTACCCTTTTATTCCTTTAGGAAGCCCCTTACCTATTCCTAGCAACTACTGCACTTCCTTCTCCATTTCGTGTTTTCTCCGATTCACCTAGTCATTTTTCCGCCTCTATAATCTGTCCACACTATTACCAAGCATTAGTTGGCACCATGGCGTTTCCTTAGCAAATGTCCCGTACCAGTCCGCTCTGTTCCATTTTCTCTACTACCATGTGAAAACGCTTTTGCGAAATGTTGCCGCTTTTCTGTTGGGGTTGCGAAGTTCCTGTACATCTGTCAAAGTATTCTTCAATGTATCCTTTTTTTTTTTCTTCCAATTTTAATATATACAGTGTCCAAATTTAATCAAAGCACTAGAATATTGCAGAGCACTGAAAGAAAATACAAAAAGTATGCAGTGGAACATGTACGGACAGAGGTTGGCAGCCTTCCATGTGCAATGGAGTGATGTTACATGCACAGTGTTACCACCTCAACACAAAGTTATATTTTTTCAAAAGCATGAAGGTTCAATACTTTTGGAGGTGATAGTATGAGTCATGATAAACAAAAAAGTTCATACGAACATGGTTTAAATTCCGCTTCGTTTTGACAATATAGTGTTTCCAACTTGGAGCAAAAAGTTAACGCTTAATAATGGGAAGAAAATGAATAATTCTCAGTAAATAAAAAACTACGCATTGAATGAAAATTTCATTTGCACAAATTATTTGTAACAATATAGTGAATATCAGGAGTGAAGACAAGATGTCACCATATTGTCAGTGTTGCCAGGTACAGTAAAACGTTTACTTTTTCAAATGGAACTACGATGTGTTATTAAGTATTTTGAATCCTCCAGTAATCAAAAATAACATACATAAAGCACACGCCGCAGTGTTGCAAACTGTGTATGAAATACCCCAGAGCATTACGTAGTTTGTATAAGATCGCAAAAACTTTCTCTCAACCACAGTTTGCAACACTGCGGCGTGTGCTTTACGTGTATTGTTTATCATCACTAGAGAATATAAAATACCTAATAATACAATGTAATGCCATTAAAAAAAATTAAAAGTTTTACTGTGCTGACAACACTGACAAGCTGGTGACATTGTGTTTTCACTCCTGATATTCACTATGTTGTTACATTTCTGCAAACGAAATTTTAATTCTGATTTATTGAGAATTATTCATTTTCCCCCATTATTAAGCGTTAAGTTTGGGCTCCAAATTGGAAACACTATCTCCAAAACGAAGCGGAATCTGACCCATGTTCATATGAACTTTTTTTTTATCGTGACTCATACCTCATGCTGCAACCTCCGAAAGTATTGAACGTCCATCCCATTTGAAAAAATATAAGTTTGTGTTTAGGTGGCAACACTGTGCATGACATCATTCCATTGCACATGGAAGGCTGTCCCCCCTCTGTCGGTACATGTTCCACTGGACACGTTTTGTATTTTCTTTCAGTGCTCTGCAATATTCCAGTGGTTTGATTAAAATGGGACACCCTGTATATATATAATGCAGAATACAGGAAAGAAGTGGACAACCAACTAACTCAAGTTATGTATGCTTGTCTGTGTCATGTGACGTTTTTGTGTATTCTATGATATTCTGTACAATAAATGAAAAATAAAACAAGAAAGAAATCCACATCCGTTAGTTTGAGAAAGTCTGGATTACCAATGGATACTAGACCATAAGCCACTTCGGAACCACACCTTGCAATAACCATGGGAAACGTAGGAATGGCAGCACTCCGAGAATCTCGTAGCCTGCCTCAGATTGAAAATAGTAAAACTGTTCGTGTAGTGCCAGAAGCGCTCAATCTAACCTGAAGCCACAGGGCGTAAATGGTGAATCCCTAAATTAAGAAAAAAAAAAGTATTGCAGGTCCTCCACAATTATAACGCCCGTCGGAGATCCCTCCTCCTGACAAAGGGATAAGGGAAGGCAGCGTTATTGTAGGTTCCACCCTGCATTCACTTCAGGAAGCTGATCAGCTCCCTTGTTACCACTGCTGATCCAAAATCTGCAATCTCAGCCATTAGACCAAGGGGAGCTGTGTATAAATACGTCGTATTGCGATGTAAAAGTACATTTAAATTCAAATGCTTTTGGTGGACAACAGCTACGTTGAAATATAATTCCTCAAATTTCAGAGCCTAAGTTCCTAAACAAACAGCTGCAGGAAAGACAATCTTCAAACTCTTACTTGATTCAACATTACAGTAAATGTAGAGGAAATTAATGCGTGCACTAAATTCTTTTATTAAGGTCATGTTTGTTTGAAATATAAATTACATTGCAAGAAGATCCCTCAGACAATCGTGTCATCTTTCAGTAAAGTTGCACCGAACCTTGACTCTTTACACCATTGCTAGAGATATGTGATCCTGCAGCATACTGATCGAGCGGACGGTCTACAAGATAATATATATATAGGCTGTTATTTTAACCCCCTAAAGTAACCATACTCAAAATCACTAAACAAAAACAAAGAATGAGCGAAACGACATGAGACGAACTCAAAGAGGTTACCACAGCTCCTTTATACGTTATGTACAATACTATAAAACAATTATAAACCATAACATTAGCACCTAATACAATGTGTATAAGGTACTTTCCTATTAACATTTTCTTAAGAACGCGTTTCGTATCCCAAACAGGGATCGAAGAAACCATATTAATTGTGTCATGGAAAGAAAATAAACACAGATATATCACTAGCTTCAGAAATGTGATAATGGAAGCGACGAAGTTCACGTTGAACAACATATGGAATCTTGCGAACACAAGACAACTCTCACTTTTCTGGCTAAAAAGCGTGTCACATGTCTGAAGGAGAACATAGTATCCTGTCTGGCCCAGAAATGTAAGTCAAATAAAAAATTATGATCCCGGAATACGTTTTTGCCTGAGTGTACCGATACTACAGGTATTCTCTTTCACTTAGTAACCAGACTTTTTCAGCAGAAAAAGTGTGTCCAACATTATTGTAGAAAATCCGTTCCGTATGTCATGCATTTCTTAATCCTGACAAGAATATTGTGATACTTGGTCCATTCTGAGTAAGATTATTAAGGCTTTTTTTTGTGTGTACAATATAGAAAAAGGAAATAAATAAGGTTCCCTGTATAAGGGGTAAGCTTTCTTTATCGTAAGCAATTAGTGGGCCTCGTATTGTTAAATTCTTAAGTGATTCCATATTTTCTACCACCTATTGTCTTAAGTTTCGATACGCCAGCCATGTTACCTACGGTTAGGTTACATAAAATATGAAAAAGTTACAAGTGCTTACAATGGAGTAGCTCCCTCTTCTTATATTTAATGTAAACTAACCTAGAACAGGTGAGGTCAGTCAAGTTGATGAACATCTTGCCAATAATAATATAATAGGCTATTACAACTTTACAAGGGTTTTGAAATTTTGGTACGGGAAAGGTTGTTACGCGTGTTAGGTAGTGGTGAAGTTTATAAAAAAAATATTAACCTTAAGATATTCAATATCGTCTGATTGAAGAAAAAAAAGTCGACCCTGCAGCCAGCACAAGTATTCATTTTTTATGAGTAACGTCTATGATGAATATCTATTTTCACCGAAATTAATTCATACATTATTAAATATTTTTCACATATTACTTAACACAAATAAATTAACTTTTCGCTCATATTTTAAACTTCTACTTTTTCTTATTTCTGTCTCAACTATATTATTCAAGGCACCATTCTAGCATTTGCCTGGCATGACCAAAGGATATCAGAGAGAACCTCATTCAGGATGGTCGGCACCGATGATCTATCCTGAGATCCCCTGATTCCACACTAAATGTTCTGCATCATCAGTAATAAACATTACTGGCAATATATATATGTAATATTAGTATTGAAAATTTCGTAATGTTATTTAGTGGTATGGCGAAAGTATGAATTTCTCTTTAGCGGTACGCCAGTCTGAAAGCCGCTGTATTAGAAGAATTATGAAAGTATACTATTTCGTTAAACCGAGACAATTTGAGGAGTACAGATGACTGGCCCGCCCGATATGGTTGACAACAACAAAAGCAACGGTTATTGGATGCGTTTCTCATCACTAATTTGATGTAATTAAAGGGTGCTGTATTTTAATTTTTAAAATGTCTGTTAAACAATGGTGGGGGTTACAGATTGCAACATGAACGATTGTCGTTCAAAGAACGTAACTGAGTTTCATCTAAATACAGTACAGTATTATATATTTTATCAAAACAACTTCGATATATAGAGGTCCCGTGCCAAGCCAAGCAAGTATGAAAATTCGAAATATCGAGGTAAAAATACCCATGGGAGTGATAGCAGATTCAAGGGGAATGGAAGAACTTCGATTTATCAAGGAATTTGATATATCGTGGTTCCACTGTATGTACAAAGGTGACAATGGATGTTAATTATATTCCTGTAATAAACTACGTTATTTTTGCGATTTCGAATACAAACTAACGAAATGTAACCTAACCTGGAGTGGTATTTCATGATAGAGGATCAGATATCTACTCCCCTCATAAGACGGATAAATGTCTAAAGCCCTTAAATAAAATTCAATTCAACGGAATAGATGATTAATTCTATAATTCAACCGAAACAAAAGAGTTCGCAGAGCACCTTACTGCTTAGGTTCCAGTTTAGAAAGAACAGCTGATGTAAGCTAAAGATATCAGTGTTGCCATCCATGTTATATATTCTGATCTGTGCAATTGCATGCTACCAAAAACATCGTTCACATCCGCTTTTCGGATGGGCTGAAATCAAAACTCTTAACAGCTAACCATTAGAAAAGAATAAATACTTCAATCTGCATAGTGGGACCTGCGAATGAATACGCTCCCCCGCACACACGTTAGAATGGAAGACTTTAATACCAGAATGAAAATTTAACAATGACATTAACTAAGCTGTAGAAGGGTCAGCATTATTGTGAACAAATCAAAGCTATATAATAGGAGTCGTAGTCAGTACAACGTGAAAATCAGTAAGCTTTTAAATTACGAAATAATTGGCACATTAATTTGTTGCCTGGAGCAAGGTACGAAACAGTCGAGAAGATTTTTGGTTGTTACATAGTTACAAGATTCTCAAGCAAAATTTTAGCAAGGTATCATGGTCTGTGGCACCTTCATAGGTTTGTAAACATTAAATTTTACAAAAATGTGTTTCTAATGTTGCCAAAAATGCAATTAGTGTATGAAATTAGGCTATTGACCCCACCCGAGGCAGACGCATGCTTAGTTCGGATTTATGTCAATATTTTGCAGATCTCGTTATTCACTGTCGATAATTTGATAAATTCTTAAAATTTGCAAAACATTACTTACTTGCTTGAAGTCCTTGCCTCAGAAGTATTAAATCCTACAAAATTATTCGTGGAAGTCATCTTCAATAACAAAATCCAGCAAAGTAATGTATTCAAACCACGATCCAGATGATTACGAGAATGGCGCTATTTTAATCTCAAAATACCGATCCCTGTGATTGGCTGAAATAGTAAATATTTATGTGCTCTCGTTGCCGATGATTATCAATAAAACCTTTTTGACTAAGAGTAATATATGGAATGTAGCAATACTAAAATACGCGGAATATATTATTAGTATTTTTTTTATATTTCTAGTCCTTAATAATAACCTTTATTTTTATAAAATCTGAATTACTATTTATGGTTAAAAAAAAATTTACAAGCTTGGAAATTCTATCACTAGGTGTCACGAGCAGTAGCCACAACAAATAAGCAAGGTGGTTCGGGCGAATTTGTTATGTTAATATGTGAAGGTTTACGTGTGATTGTGAGAACGAACAATTTTAATTCAGTAAGCTATGCTAGAAGACAGAACTAATTCTTAAAGTGTACTACAAAATAAGTATATATGTACGGGCTGCTTTTGTGTCGTTAGATTTGAAGTTTCTGTGCAAACCTCTCAAGCTGGATACTGCAGGTAGATTAAAGGACGCTATGCTGAATCAAGCAGCTGTTGAAGCTTTATATTCAGCAACATACGTTGAAAATTATTTGGATTGTGTGGAAAATCTTCCAGATGACTTACAAAGACAGTTATCTCGAATGCGTGAATTGGATGTAAGCTACCAAGGTACGTGGAAGCCATATTAATGATTCAAGACCTATTTATCTTGAAAGCTTGGCCTGGTTATAGATTATAAACCTCCATTAAGTTCCAAATGAACTCATTCAATATTTATTTTAGTAAATTAAAGTTCAAATACTGGCTCCTTGTCGAACGATTTCAATTTTAAATCATGTGGTGCCAGTCTCGTGTTTAATCCAGTCAAGATAGTTTTATATGAAAGGTGTTTGAAATCAACACATTAAGCACTTACTGTCAAAGTACGTACTTGCGTGTAGTAGGCATAAATAATAGATCTCTGATAATGAGCAACTCTCCCCTCACCTTCACATCACGTTTCAACTTCTAAGTTCAACATACGTAAAGATAGTTTTGGAATTTTTGTGTAGACTACTATTTCAAGTAGAAGGGAGTAGTAGCCTATATAGGCTTACACTATTGGAAGTGTAATGTAGAAGTGCACCTCTCTATTTTATCCTAGGGTAGTTATATAGGATCCTAAACCAACGATGCAGGTCATTATTTGACTAGGCGTATTGACGTCGAACTTAAGCAGTATATTGCAAACTAGTCTCTTAAAACATGGGGAGTGAATCTGTACATACATTGCCCCTCCCACTAGAGAAAGGGGGAGGGGAGTTTCGTGTGACGACAGAATACGAATATACTTCAATGTAGTAGGATGAATGCACCAGTAATGCTACATAGACAATGTTATTGAATTAACTTATAAGGTAAGGAAGGAAATTAACTTTCAGCCACATTTTCCTGAACTCTGATTTATGTAAATACAAACTGATACCTAAGTCAGCAGTTTATTACTATTACGTATAATATTGAAAGAAACAAAAATAAGACTGCCTTGCGCCAATAGTGGACCACATATGCTTCCAGAGAATCTAGTAATGGGCCACCAACTTTAACTTAGCTTCACTGGCATTAAATTTTTTTCTTAAGTCGTAACTGTAGGCATTGAGGTACTTTCGCTATAAATAATTAAAGCAGTTACGTTGGTTAATTTTAGGATTGTGAAAAATTGCCATTACTCATTTTAGTTTCGCCCTTCTTAAAAATAATAAAATGAAACTTAAATGTTATTTATTTCACGTATACAAGACATTTTCACATTAAAGAATTTTTCAGTTTTTTTTTTTTTTTTTTTTTTTTAAACACTTTGGTAAACTTTATTTTATATAGGCCAGTATAGTAACTTTTGACTTCGGCCCGTCACGATTCGACCTTATATACCTAGTGGAGATCCACAAACACCCATGTCCCAGCCGGAACCTTCGAGTCGTTGGCCTAACGCCTTAGACCGCATGGCTACCCAGTCGGCTGGAAGTTTTTAAAGGGAAGAGAAATATCCTTATTTGTTCAATTTGGTTGCAAAATTATCCAACTCCGGGATAGAATGGAGGACCTAAACAACTTGGTGAGATTTGTTGATTTTTTTCCCTCATGGATTAGAAACATTATATCAGCAATAAACATTTCAAAAGCAAGTAATTAGCCATTCTTTTAAGAATATTATTGATTAAAAAAGGGATGATTAAGCATGGTCATAATGAAAACAATGAAGCCTCTAGTAGTGGGCTACCAAGCAATGCAAACCTGGTCTACAGCTGGATCCTGTGGATTAATGCCTTATTAGTAATTCCCCCCCCCCCCCAACAAAAAAGAAGCAGCAATCTTTTTGTTTCACCAGTAGTGGCCTATTACTATCCCCACGCCATGTACCTAAGGTGGGTCATTAAGCTTAAAATAATTAGTGAGTCTGATCTATATTCTATGCAAGTTGTTCATAATTAGTAGCATGAATTTCAGATTACACCATCTCAACAGCCCTCGACTCATACTTGGAACTTTGTACTTTAGTCACGTTAGGCTAGAAAGAAAAGAACCTTTCGGATGAAATATCAAACCTTGTTCTGTTATATAGCAAAATTTGACCAACAGTGAATCAGCTTTCTTTGGCTTGTTTCAAACATTTATAGTAGGTGGCCCATTACTGGTGCACTGGCCCTATGTGCGTAGTCTAGGCTCACGACTTCGGTCCTTATTCATATATTCTGATGGAACGTTATGGTTTGACGACTTACGTAAGTTAACCTAGGCCTCCCTTTATCTAACCTAACCATCTCGTCTAACGTGGATGTTCTGCGGAAGTCCCAATTGCAGTTCCAAAGAGAATGCCTTTTGTATGCCATAGTTAATGTGGAAAAATATATTTGAGCAAAATGTATGGGTTAACTTTACTTTATAATCGCCAAAATATTTTTAATTTTAAGTAGGAGAAATGCAATGTTTCCGATTGAAGTGTTGAGCCCCAAAATATAGGGCCTACCGAATTTTCGTGTCATGAATGTGTGAAGTAAGAGCCAAATGTACGTGGTACTATTTTGCTTCTTCCGCGTTAAGGGCAAGGATGTGGAATTAGTGTTAAACGTCATGTGTATAATGAAAAAGGATCTAATCTGACTTTAACTAACCAGTCTTCGCCACTTGACATTCTGTCCGCGATTTTTGTAGCAAAATACGTGTCATTCATAACACGAAGTGATTTCCTTAGTTATCATCTGCATGCCGCAATCTTTGTTTGTGTTATTCAACTCGAGTGCGTATTTAACGAAATTATTGTGAAACCTAACTTTTCGTAGCACTTTTTGGATTTCTGGTTGTTACTAGCTGTTTAGACAAGTATGTGTGTTAGTTATTTGCAAGGGAATGAGTGGTATATGTGGCTTCCACATTCCTTCACACTAATGTGTTTTTTCTGATATATCCCTTCTTGATTATAATCATTGTTGAAATTCAGTCTTTTGGTACAGCTTCGACATTTGCTAAGTCCACACGGTTTACTTCGTTATTTGCCAAAATGTTATGTCGTTTGGGCGCCTTTAGTTCTGAAACTACGCCTCCATCTCGCACCCAGCCTCTAAAGATGGAGATAATCCATTTTCGTACTACCAAGAAATCTTTCCTGCAGTATTGCCTATATTTCAACTTGTGTATAGTGTTCTGGGTATTTGAAAATAGTTACCTTCGCTGGTTAACATTAAATCAGGACTGCGGAATCGGTACACAGAAGCATCTACTCTGACCCCTTAATTTATAATACCACCAATTCCGACCTTTCTATTTGCAATTAGAAAAACGAATGTTCCATTTAACACGTTACTCCATTATTTATACAAGGGTGTAGATGACTGACCCCCATCCACAAGGCCGTTCTGAGGAAACTGACTCTCACAAATTAACACCACACTGTAGGAACTGCACTCTGGAGACTCAGTTCCCTCGAAACAACCTTGTAGTCAAGGAGTGAACCAAACCAACCTCCTCCCCATCCCTTCCCCGGTTGCGAGAGTCCAAGACAAGAATTTTTTTTTTTTTTTAAGTGTAAATTAAAATATATCCTCAAATGAAAAGAAGAAATATACGATTCCGTGCCGTATTTCTTTAAATGGGAAATATACGGTTGCAACGTGGGAGGTCTCCTTATGGATGCTTCCGATTTTAAATAACAATTAACTCAGAACCTGAGGCGTCACTTGACACCTTACTATGAGTACGTTTTATTTTTAACGAATTATATTACAATTTCCATTTATTAGGACTCAGTATGTTTTGGCGATTTCCCAGCTATGCCCAAGCTAGTCAGTTTTCCTTTATATTTATTCTTAGATCTATAGTTTAGGCCAACACATGTCTAAAGGATGATGTGCCTCGGGGTTCATTCTTCCGCGAAAGGGATGGGAAAATCAGTGGCCACTGGCCAGGCCTTTGTTCAGCTTCAGAGGGAGCTCTGAAAACCGTCAGTGACGATGGTCGGAAGCGGAGGTTGAACCCGCGTGCCTCCATAGTACCGAGCCGAAGACAGCGACGTTGTCGACAGGACGATCGGGGCTGGGCTCACCAGATGAGTACGAACCCTGTCTAAAGGCCAAATTGCGCGTAGTATATACAGTGTGTTTTTGAAAGGATGCGACAAACTTCGAAAGGTTAATTTTTTACATCTAGTCAAGAAAATGGCTTATGTCAAGAAATTTCAAAACGTGCATTCGGAGCTTGAGACAGTCAAAGTTGGTGCGGCATCAGCACCGATTATCTCAAGAAATAGTTACTTCAGCTGTATCGGCTTAAGAAAACACTATCGTAGTTTTAACCAAAGAACGTACTTGAGCAAAGTTTTCATGGAGGAATGCGAGTAAGAGGAGACTCATATGTTTGTTACTTCTCGGCGTCAATTCCTCACCTCAGTGGTAGATCGTTTGCTTCGTATTCGCGGGGTCCTGGGTTCTATCCTAGCGGCCGGTCATCTTGCCTGAGGTTTTTTCTTAGTCACCAGACAAAGGCCGTGAATAAATTTAATTCAGTTCCTCACATTAAAGTAGTTATGTCGCTAACCTGTTTAAAAGCACAATTGTCAATCATAAACGTTTCTTTGGGAAACAACGTACATTGTGATTTGCTAAGCCAGCGTGGCGCGTCTAGCTCCGAAACAACTTTTTTATATATCTGGTGTAGTAAAAAGTAATCCATTACTTTTGCATGACATTGAAGGCTTGACTTACCATAGTTAGAATGATCCGATTTAGGTCACATATGCGCCGTTTTGTTCGATAACGTGTTGCCATTTGGAAGGTAATATCATGATGCCTCTCTCATAGAAGCCCTTGTCCCTATTAGCAAAAAATTGAGACAGTCGATTTTCACAAGCCTCTCTTGAAGCGATTTTTTCACCAGCAAACGTGTTCGCCATGGACAGGAACAGATAGTAATCACTCGGTGCCAGGTCCGGACTATAAGGTGGATGCATAAGAACCTCCCAACCAAGCTCCCGGAGCTTCTGGCGAGTCACTATCGATGTGTGTGGCCTAGCGTTGTCCTGGTGGAACACAATGCCTCTCCTATTGGCCAAAGCTGGGCGTTTCTGGGCGATTGCTGCCTTCAGACGGTCCAATTGTTGACAGTATAGTTCCGAGTTAAGGGTTTGGCCGTAGGGGAGCAGCTCATAGTAGATAATTCCCTGCCAATCCCACCAAA
>JAGDQP010001631.1:27061-118345 GCA_022664845.1 Lepisma saccharinum
TTGTCCTGGTGGAACACAATGCCTCTCCTATTGGCCAAAGCTGGGCGATTGCTGCCTTCAGACGGTCCAATTGTTGACAGTATAGTTCCGAGTTAAGGGTTTGGCCGTAGGGGAGCAGCTCATAGTAGATAATTCCCTGCCAATCCCACCAAACACACAGCAAAACCTTTCTGGCTTCGGCACCGTTTGCGCCGGCGTACCGCGCTTCGACCACGACCGTTTTCGCGTGACGTTGTCGTAAGTGATCCACTTTTCATCACCAGTCACCAACCGCTTCAGAAATGGGTCGCTTTTGTTGCGATTCAGCAGCGATTCGCAGATGGAAATTCGGTCCATGAGGTTTTTTTGCGTTAACTCGTGTGGCACACATACATGAAGCTTCTTTGTGTATCCAGCCTTATGCAAATGGTTCCACACGGTTTTTTGTGCAATGTTTAGCTCTTGGGCAATCGAAACAGTGCTTACATGACGGTCGGACGAGACAATGTCCATGATTTTATCGACATTTTCGACACTTGTCCTTCCAGTGCGTGGTACATCTTTGACGTCAAAATTACCGGAACGGAATCGACGAAACCAAAATTGTGCGTGATTGGCTGTTACAGTATCAGGACCATAAACACTATTCACATTTGCAGCCACCTGGCTTGCGTTTTCGCCTTTATCGAAGAAAAACTGTAAAATATAGCGTATTTTCTCTTTGCTAGTGTCCATTTTGACGCACGCTCACACAACACTGAGTCAACTCATCACAACTATCTGAACAGCGTTTGTAGTACGCAATCTCATCGTTTGAACGCCATCTCGTTGAACACGATCGGACTTATACAACGCGAGATACAGATCACTGAAACCATCTATTGGCAAAATAATGGATTACTTTTTACTACACCAGATATATATAGTTCTTGAAAGAAACTTTTATTGTGAGTTCGTTGCATTATTACAGTGGTATATTGCTGATGATGAATTCCATTTCCCATCATCACATCCGATTTCTATTATGTGATACTTCAGTCCAAAATTTTATATTGTGTCCCGTATTTATTTTATTTTTAAGATAAAATAAAATAATAGATGAACAAAGAAAATACGTTTTATTTTAAAACTAAAGAACGTGTAACAGTTTCACCAACCAACTAACAACTTGGCTTCATCAGACACACTCCTCCTGGACACCAGCTCCTGCGTAACCATGTGGTTACTGCGCTCGCCTTCGGTGCGAGGGGTCGCGGGTTCGATTCCCGGTGGAAGCTACATTTCATAGTAACGTTTCGATTACCCATACCCGCCGGATTGCTAGAATGGGTTGGTGTCAGGAAGGGCATTCGGCCGTAAAACATCTGCCAAAACCAAAAGCTATGGAATAGGTTGATCCCATCTCTCACATAGGAAAACCAGCGGAGACAAATACACTGATCACTGGACACTCTGGAAAAGCAATTTCAGTTGTCTAAAATATAAATACTTCTTGTCTTCTTGCTAACGACATCGGAGCGACAATGGGTGGGTCGCGGGTTGGGATCCCGCGGCCGACCATTCTGGCTGAGGTTTTCACAGTGTGACTACATGAATGCCGAGATTGACACCTTAAGTAAAGCCCTGATCAACACCTTTAACCTCTACCTAACCCATCCCGGCCTGAGCTAAAGATGTCGTTAGGCCCTAAATAAAAATTCAAATTCTGGGTTAACGAATAAAAATCATCGCTAAGTTCTTTTCGCCTTCGCCCAGAAGTCTTGTTCAAGAAAACGGTACCAGAAACAAAAAAATTGTTCTTCTGAAGCTTTCGGAGGAGTATAAAAAGTACCTATCAAAGCATTTTTTTTTTTTTTTTTTTTTTTTTTTCAAGAGGACCAAAAGGATTTAATAGGTGCCTGCTTTTATCTCATGATTATGATTCATAGACATGATTACGATTCATAGACATACCTATATTAACAGAAACAGAAGGTCAGCTTAGAGGTAATGATGTGGACCTAAGTCACGATAGAACCATGGGGAGACCAATTAACAGGGAACCGAAAAACAAGCACTGTGTTGCACTTTCCGTACATACAATAAGCAATATTCCTCCCGTGTTGGAGATTTCTTCAGTTGAACCAAAATTTCGGGATTAATTGCTGCTTCGTTTTTCATGCTTCACATAATTCAGACAAAACATTGCGGCTGTCTACATTATATCGCAGTCAAGCGGAAACTATTGGAACTTGAACTCAGCGAAGGAAGGTTGAGGGTGAAGAACCTGCTCCGGCGTTTCTTATGTTTACAATGCATGCAATCTAATGTTCAAATGAAAGGCTACAACTACCATTTCTAATAGTTATTAGATTGAACACAAGCCATAATAAATTAGTTATTTGATTATTTTTTTTAACATTTTTTTTTTCACAACAATTATTTATCTTTGCGTGTGGTGTGTGCTATAATCCGTAGTTAGTTTTACAGTTGTCTACAAACTTAAACTTTTTTTTTTTCACAAGAACTAAATTAAGTGAATCTAAAAGTATTTTTCTGCTGAATGCGAATTTGCCCAGTAATCACTAGATTTACACTGTTTAACAAGTGGCATAGAATTCCGCCTTCGGGATTTAACGATTAGTTTAACACGCACATAGCCAAAGTGGTCAAGAACGCTTTCACGATGTTCTTGAAAATTGTCTAATAAAATTTGAATGCATATAAAATATATGTACTGATATGAACAGGGTGTTTTAAAACTACATCCACAAACTTAGGAAACTGATTCCTCACATCAAAACAAGAAGAAAGTTTCTTGAAGGAATTTCGAAACATGTCTAGTTTCGAAGCTACAGGCGCTCAAAGTTAAGGCGGCATCGTCACAAATGATCATATCGGTTAATTATGATGTAAGCGTTATCGGCTTAGCAAATCACACCCAAACTAGTACCCAATACAAGGGCGTTCAAAAAGTTTTGCATATGGGTCATAAGTTTTTAAATATTAGCACTAGAACCATGAAATTTTGTGTGCTTGAACTTGTGTTTTTTATGTGTTTACGCATGTTACTCAATGTATCCTCCAACCGTTACACATTTAGCACACCGTTATTTTAATGCCGTAAATGCACTTTGGTAAACCCCCGGACGCTGACTATTACACAACTGTTTCACACACGCAAGTGCTGGCAAACTGCCTACCACGATGGTGGGTCTTTAGACGACCAAACAGAAAGAAATCGGACGGGACCAGGTCCGGACTATAGGGGAATTGAGAGATCACTTCCCATCCCATATTTCTGAATTTCTGCTGTGTGTAAGAGGAAGAGTGGGGCCTCAGATTATCTTGGTGCAGTTTGATTACTTTATTTTGGAACTTTATTAATTGTCGCGCCACGTTCTAAAAAGTCGATGATGATTCGCCACGGTGATCCCAGAAGAATATGGCCATTAATTTGTCCACTGGTCTGGTGAATCTTGGTTTTCTCTTCCGTTGAGAACCGGAATGACGCCATTCCATAGACTGCGTTTTACTCTCAGAATCCATATTGAAATATCCTCCGTGATCACGCCGTCGAAGCATTGTTGGGAGTCACCACTGTATGTTCTGGAGTTCGAGAGAAATTTCCTTCCTCTTTGCTTTCTGTTCCCTTGTGGGCCAAAGTGCATTTACGTCATTGAAAGAACGGTGCGCTAAATGTGTCACAGCGGATGGAGGATACATTAAGTAACATGCATATATACATAAAGGACACAAGTACATGCACACAAAATTTAATGGTCCTAGCAATGTTTATGTTGGATAAATACAACTTACAGGGGATTTGTATGTTTGCCCTATTAAACTATATTTAGTCCATCACAATTAAATCCTTAGGTTGCGAAACTTGCTTGTGGGGCATCCCCTAGATTTCCTTGGCCGAAATCGCGTGCGTCATTATTTATACGGATATGGCGTCATTTGTGACGTACCGCGTAACTTTGATTTAACTACCCATGATTTAAAATTTCTTCAAAGGAACTTTTTTTCTTATTTTGGTGTGATGTATCACCTGTCTATAATTTGTCGGTGTGGTTTTGAAACATGCTGTATATAGTTTCAAAGAGAAACAAAGTAAAATATCGAGCGAACAGATTCACTATATAAATTGAATACTCTCTGCTTGGGGAAAAAGTCACATTCTAAACATAACAGAGGGGAATAAACCTGCTAAGTATTGACTTCCTAGTCAGCAGAACACAGTAGCTCATTCCCTTGAATACATCTGGCAAAAGAACACGAAATAAGCATCTCATTGCAGTCCATAAGGAACACTAACATTTCAATATAGATATGAACTGTCACAGTAACTCGACTCGGTAAAAAAATCTGATTACATGTTTGATTTTAGGATAAAAACTGCTCTAGAATGACTTTTTGTGTGTGTGTGTGAAAAAATCATATTTATCTCTGATATTCAAAGTAAAAAATGCTAATTTTTTATGTATATTCTTTATTTTTAGCTTATCTGAAAGAATTGGAAGCATACCAGGAAGGTCTCCGTCGAGATCTCGATGCCAATAGCAAGCGTCGAATTTTGCCTAAGATCCAGCAGACATTGATCTCCGCACAGGAAGTAGGTGACGAAAAGTTGCAGATCGTTCAGCAGATACAAGATTTGATTGAGAATAAGTCTCGTCAACTGGATCTAGACTACCGAAACTTAGGTAAGCATTAGTAATATAGTTGGTGTAACTTTTGCGACAAAATAAGTACAAAGCGAAAGAGTAAATTTAAAAGAAAATTAGTGCGTGCAAACAAATAAATCGTCCCCCAATGACAATAGGTGAATCAAGGTTGTAACATCGAAATTGATTGATAGATAGATGGCCAGATTGATATTGCCAACGAATAGAATTTGAGAGTAAAGGCATATCAGTGCAGTTCATAAGTGACTGTCTCGTGGTACAGTGGGATTTTCTTAATCGTTAGGTTGATTTCAGTACAATTTTCGTATATGGTAGAGGTAGCATATTTCCTAAAAGGAATGAAATCGTTTGTAACGTAAAGTAGGTAAGGGTGTCTACCAGCCTGGAGAACCTGGAATACTCAAGGAATTTTATAAATTGGAATATTCAGGGAAAACTATAACTTATGAGTGAAACTGTACACAGGTCGTGGGTTCGATTCCCACTGCAGACCGGATGTTTTTTCAGTGTGTCGAAATCTTCTATTTACATGTTTCACTATACTAAGAACTCAGGGAATTTGGAGATAATTATCATGGAAAACCTGGAATTTCAACTCACAAAATTAGTAGATTTAGGTACGAACTAAATTATTTTCATGATCTTCTGTTTTTCCCGTCCACTGACATTCTTGATTCTAGATGCTCATATGGATGTAGACAGGGACGAATTTAGAGGGTGGGTCTTGACCCCACCCCTAAATAAACTCAGAAGAGTTAGTTCCATGCAGAATTAGTAAGATAAGATAAAATGAATTGTATGGGCGGTAACAGCACTATGGCTTACGCCCTTCCCAATACGGGGGAAGCCCCGTATCTTTGTCACGACTAAAAATGTCTGTTAATTAACTAAAATTATAAAAGCGTATACCATGCAGAATTAGTGTAATTATATATATTCAATATACATTTTATACCTAGACACGCCTGGGACCCTACCTCCGAAGTCCGTGTACCCCTCCCAAAATCAACTTATAGATACGTTCCTGGATGTAGACAAAATTTCCAAACACACAGTTTATTGTGCAGTTTTGGTCGTAAATCAGGATCAGACCTTCCTTATTTTGTACTTCAGTTCTTTTGATGTATTTTCTGTCGTTTTATTTTAAGTAGACATCAAACTGTTGGTGTTTAAGTGTGTTAAATGATCCTGATCTATTCTTTCTCTCTCACTTTACCTTTTTATATGCTTATATTCCTTTTATCTGTGTGTAGCTAGATATTTTATTGCACGTTAGTTCTTTTGAATGCGTATGAAATTGTAAGATAATTCTGTATTTTTCAATACCGTTTACGTAACTCCATCATGTATATACTCCCTGTGAAACTCATTTTAATGGCTACTTCAAAATTCAAATCGATTTTTAATGTTTATCTTATAAATGAGAGGGTTTTTCATGTATCTACATATTTTCAGCAGAACTGTGTGTGTGTTTGGGAAGATTTCTGTGCATTATTTTATATCTAATAAATAGTTACAAGTGAGACTAATAGCTTTAACTTGGTGTTCTTACTAACGAGGCAGATTTATAAAGAAGCATGAAGCAGGACGTTTTTCTCATAACTATTTAATTTTTAACGTACTGCTTAACCTTAATTTCTTTTTCAAATGTATATGATAAGAGACTGGGAAAAATTCTTCGCAACAATTAGAAATTACTTTAGTGTGAAACCTCCAGCTCTTCTGTTAAAATAATAGTATTTTAAGTTATCATATTTAATGTTTCGGACGAAACTATGTCCATTTTCAAAATAGTTTGACTTAAAAAAGAAAAAGGAAAGTCCGAAAGATATTTTTTCTATTTCTTTTACGCCAGTTTTTTAATGGGCGTAACTTCGTCCGAAACATTTACTGTGTTTCGAGTTTTAAATTAATATTTCAACACAGAAGAACTGGAAGTAACATACGTAAGTAATTTTCTAAAACGTAGCTGAGATCTTCTGCTACATAGCTTAACTTCGTTTTTCCAACTTACTCATCAGCGTAATTGTGTTTTTCAGCTTATTTGTTTGAAAAGCCAAAGGACATTTATATGATTTTGCAAGAGGATGGCTTACCTGAAGTTCTTTTTCTGAAGTTTTTTATGACTACAATTTTTTTATGCATAAAGTTACTGTGTGCCTCTTGAGTTGGGGTATGTCAGATGTATTTCTGTCGATATTATCCTGCGATGGTTTGTGTCAATAAACTTGACATTACGCAAGAACTGCTTTTCCATTTCTAATAACTACAATCAACTTACTGCTCTGCGTTGGAAGCGAACTTCGATGTTGGTTCATGTAACAGCTATGAGCAATCCACCTCAAATGTACTTCTCCTTTTTTATGTTAAATTTTTTCATGAAACTAAGTTTCTTGCATAAAAATTGTGTTGTAAGTTAAATATATCATATATCCAATACAACCATATGTTTTAAGTAAAATTGTGACTCCAGTTGGTTCCATCGTAGCAGTAGGAATCTTAAGTTGATATTCAAAGTTATTTTAAATTTAAAGTGCTTGTATGGGTTGAGTAGTCGTCTATGACCTAAATTAGTCACTCGTCGGAGACTTAAAGTTCCTCGGTAATCACTTTTCCGGGGAAAAAAGGATGGATAAGGTAGTGGTTAAAGCCCTAGTCTAAGTACCGTACTGGCATTCGCCTGGTAAAACTGAGGAAAACCCTTAACCAGGGTGGCCAGACAGAGCGTTTTGATAATTTGAAGTGCTTTTTTATTTAGTGACCTGTGCTTATTTAGCATGAAGTCTTTTTTAATCCAGATACAGCTATGGACAAAGTTTTATGGCTTGTCCATAACTGAATTTTCTTATTTCAAAAATAAATATATTGTATAAATTTGTTGAGTTATAGACATATGCACAATCACATGACGCGCTTTGGAGAAAAATGTTGTCCTAAATGAGTGTGATATTTGCAGAAACAATTTTCGTCGACCAAAAAAAAAAAAAAGTCCGAAAATCTACGTTTTATCTTTGAGAGTGATATTGTTGAAACTCAATGGGAATGAATAATCCTAATTTTAGTTTTCGTTTGTAGATGTCACACATGGGAGGGACATCTTTGCGAATTTAGGAAATATTCTTTAAAGACACAGCTGTAAATCATACTGAAAATCTACATTTTTATGTAATAGCGAAACGTCTGACACAAGCAAAGTCTCTAATATCAATCACGCATGATAAGCTTACCTTTGTGTGACTAGATGTTCCTCGCTAAATAACATGTACACAGTAAAAACACTGAGACCACCAAAAGTATTTTCGCGTAACAATACGTACGCTTTATCAGTTGGTTTAAAAGCTAAGGCAGTATGGGTAACAGGAAATAAAGGGTTAAGTAGTATGTGTAACCTTGTCAAAAGTTTCTATCTTGCAGGAGAATATGGCGGCTGGCCTCATCAGAAGATGGAAGCTTCTGTATCAGCAGTGTTACAAACAATACTCACTTGAAAATAGCCAAACAGCAATCTAAAAATAACTAAATCCTATAGAAAAATTAGAATCTTTGGTCGCTAAATGAGTATTCAAAATAACTAGTTTTAGTGAAAAAATTGCTAAATAGGTAACACTGCATATCAGAATGAAATAAATAAAACTGTGTGTGGAACACTTACTGTATTTGTAAAAATAAAGTAAGGTTATTGCTATTAAGCCATGTAATGCCAATTACCTTACTTGATTTTACACGTACACCTACTGTTCCACACAGGTTCATTTGTTTTATTCTGAGACAGATGCACTCCATCGGACATTTCCTCCATCCTATTCCGACGAGGACAGCCGCCATATTCTCCTGCAAGATACATACTGTTGACAAGGTTACACGTACATTAGTACTTAACCTTTAATTTCAGTTTACCCATACTACCTTACATTTAAAACCAACTGAAAAGCGTTCATGTTGTTATGCGCAAATATTTTCGTAGTGATTTTATTGTGTACATGTTGTTTAGCGAGAAACATCGGTCACCCAGAGGTAAGCTTACCATGTTTTCCTCGTTATGAAACCAACCACTTGCACAAGGCATAGTCCAGTTGGTAGAGCTTGGCTTAGCAATCTTAAGGTTCTGGGAACGATCCCAGCGGCCGCCCATCCTGACTGATGATTTTCCTCAGTCACATCAGGCAAATGTAGGGATTGTACCTACAAAACTAGGACCTAGCCGGCTACCTTTTACCATTCTCTCTCACTGTATCACTACATGAGTCTGAGATGCCTAAAATTCAGTTCAACCAACCCTTTTTGTTTGAATTGATATTTACGTACAAAAAAAGATGGTGAGCTTCTAAGAACGGAACTTAGTATGTTTTTTGTTAAAGTAGGCTCCGAACCACTCCGTTCAATGGACCCCGGTGAAAATGAAATCCGTGACAACGCTCACAGAGAGTGAGCGCTCTTTCCAACCCAACCAATTCTCTCTTCGAGCATAGTGTATATAGAGGATCACGGTTTGTAATTATTTTTTCGTGTTTTACTAGTCGCAGTCATTCTGAATTAAGAATAAGGCAGAATGTAAATACAGTTGTAATGTTTGACCTCTTGTGTGTTTATTTTCAGATTTTGGTAAAGACCAAGAAAACACTGAACCTAATAAAGAAACGCACGTAGGTGAAAGGCAGTCGAAACGTGCCCGTAGAACCAGGACGGATACTCTGACCATCGAGTCTGCCGCGGAGACGACGCAGGAGCGAGTCACGCATAAGAAGAGTAGCAAGAAAAAGAAGAGAAAATCGAAACAAGAAAAAGAACGACGCGAAGATTCTCCGCAGGAAATTCCGATCGATCCGGACGAACCGACGTACTGTTTATGTGATCAAATCTCGTATGGTGAAATGATATGTTGTGACAATGATCTCTGTCCCATTGAATGGTTTCATTTCTCGTGTGTTGGTTTGACCACAAAACCGAAAGGCAAGTGGTTCTGTCCGAAGTGTCGTGGGGATAGACCGAACGTTATGAAACCGAAAGCGCAGTTTCTTAAGGAACTTGAAAAATATAATAAGGAGAAAGAAGAAAAATCGTAAATCGGATAATTTGAAAGGTTACACTGATTATGTCAGTGTATAAGAATTGTACATACGCGATCAACAAATCTCTTAATCTATTTTATTGTATTTTATGTTATTTAAAAAAGAGAAAAGGTTTATGTGTTAGAAAATAAGACGATTTACGTATAACGTATTTCTTATGTTTGTTTTTTATTTTGTTACCCTTACTCTGTGTGTAGATTCTTAAGAAATGACCGATGGAGAAATTTTCAGTCTGAAGTCGTACGATCTGGCAAGCATAACATCTAGGGTAAATATCCCTCAAAATGGACGTGCCAAGTGTACTGCCCCTCTCATTTATATATATATATAAAAAAGGGTAGAAAATAATTCGGCAAATTGATATTGTTCCCAACAGGTTACCTCATTGTTATTGGTCGTGGTTAAGGTGATAGCAGGGTGTCTACCACCCTGGAATACTCAGGGAATTTTATAAATCTTCAAAACTCAGATAAATTATAATTTATGAGGTAATCCTATCCACAGTTAGTAAGAGCACTGCCCCGGAAAGACGGAGGTCATGGGTTCGATTCCCACTGCTGACCGGATTTTTCAGTGTTAAAATCTTTTTTTATTTTTATTTTTTAACATGTGAAATACCAATAATGTATAAGATGCTTGGACTGTATGGTGGTGGTGGGTTTTTGAAAAAAATGTCATTGCGTATTATTTACATGTTCCACTATAAATACTCAGGGAATTTGGAAAAAATTATCATGGAACATCTGGAAATCAAAATCTAGACAGATAAGTAAAGGGCTTTAATTTCCCTCCAGTTATTTATTGCTAAACAACAAGAAGGATGTTTATGGACCCCTTCGGATGTTTTATCTAAATTATTCATACCAATTATTGTTACTAGGGAGAGGGGCAATGATTGGTCTGCAATTCTCCCACAGTGCCCATTTAATTGGCATGGGGGCAAATAATTAGCATTTTCTCTTTTTTTTTTTAATATAATTTTCTGATTTCTAACATATCCATTCTAACCTTTACGACACAAGAATACGATGACTAGCATTTTCACATAAGACTTTGCTTCACAGGAAAAAAAAATATTTGGCTGTGGTGCCAATAACTGGGTATGAAGGCTGTTTAGAAAGGGCCAACAATAGGTCATTTTGCTGTTTCGAAGTGAAAAAAAAATGATGTTCCACATTTTTATTGTTCCAGTTTACAATTAATTTTGGGAGGGATTTAAGAGTTTGCATGTAACATAAACAGAAAAATAAAGCCGGAATAAATATACAGTTTCGAAACGACTTTGGTTCAAAAGGCCCACTAACTGGTACGTTTACCCTGTAACGTTCTTAAAACTAGAGCGAATATAGACAATTTATTTGTTGGTGTATTGTGCACCTTGTGGTTTTTGAGTATTGAAATTGTACCCATTGGCCATTTTCTCTGTGTGTGTGAGTACATAAAAATAATTGAATCGCACTGAGCTGAAAGGAAGTCAGTCATATTTTGCTAGTGTTCAGGTGCACCCAAAAAAAAGTGATAAAAACTAAAGCATACAACATATGAAATCAATGAGGGTAGTGACATTTTTGTATAAAATTTCACTTTATTTTAGTCATTAGCTTTGTTCGAGTGGTCGCGGTGTTTGCACTATCTGCACTAGAAGTGTAAGTTAGTACATAACTGTTAGTGGATGTGACCCCACAGTGTTTATTCGTGCAACCCCATGCAGTTCTCGCCCGAACGGACAAGGGGTTATTTCCTTCTGCTAGCACGCAACGCCATCTGTAAACCTCTCATGCACTGAGAACGCAGCACGACTGTCAATTGTCTGCACCCAGTTACACTCGCACCCGAGGGGCAGAAAGTGTTTGCACCGGGTTGTACTACTTGCACTCATGCTGGCCATCCGAACACTTGAGGTGTCAGCTGAACTACCCACTCTCGGAATTTGCATTTGGAAAATAGTTCAAAAGTCTTGACTTCGTTCTTTTCAGTTCATTATTCACACAATGACAAACTAGTCTGTGAACTTCACAATGTTTATACACGGCTTGAATAAATTTCTTTATTTGGCTTGCTGGTACGATTTAATACAAAGAAGAAACGAAATGTGATAATTTTGAGTTTATGCTGATAGTATGCGCTCACCACCATTTGCCAGCTTAGTCGATTACCAATCCCATATTTCTGTAGAGAAGGCTACTGCCGCTTCTTCATGTTGTAAGTTTTTATCTCCTGCGACTTCTCATTTATGGGCACACTGTTGTTAGGGTATCTGTAGGCATGGATAAGTTGGAAAGCGTAGGTTTCCCGGTGTAGAATGTGTGGCTAACAGAACTATTCATCAGAGAAAAATAGCACTAAATTTATTCATCTTTGAAACTAGCTTTGAAAAATAGCACTAAATCTTTGAAATAGATAGGCTGAAAATATTTTGCGGTGTATTTGAGCTGCTTATCTCGACAGACGTCACAGTTTTCTTGGTAACATCGTTATTTCAAGTATCAAAATCAATGGTATCTTATGAATTCACCATCATAACCAAAAGAATTTTCCTTGCATTGCACATAATTAAGAGGAATATGGAGACTAAGTTCTTGATTTGTTTCTTGAACACGACAAATTCACGATCACAAGGTAAGTAAGAGTGTCTTTCAGGAAGTGTATTAACATTTTCAACTATGCCAGATGCAACCAAGCCTGAGCACAGTCTAAGTAGTGTGATTTCTGTTTTGACTGGGACATAAATCTCCAAACAAATGAAGATCATAACACTTTTGGGTACATACTTCCGAACATAATGATATAACAGTGAAGACACTTCATTTACTCCTTTCATGCTTTGGCCTTCATGTTTGTAGTGTGTAGGCACTGAATTTGACAGGAGAAGCTCTCAGTCGCCGATAACTCCTCTCCTTTCCCGTCAAATTTAGAAATGCTTACTCAAAGTATTTACTTTGTTGTGAAAGAGTGGACAATTTCCAAAATATTGAAATTTTCAACTTCAATTGTCAGAATTACTGTACATTATATACAAACGACATAGAAGTAATCTTTTGACATCATTAACTACATACAAATATATATTATATGGCAAAAGAATGACTTCTTTATGTTAATTAGTTGCTAAGATATGATTTGGCAAAAGTAACACGTCTTACCATGTTCTGACCTTCAATTATCGTCAACAATGAACTTTTAAGGAATATCTTAGTAAATTTCTTTTTCTCGTGTATAAAGAAAGCTTGGGTTCTCAAGTTTTTGTCATGTTGGGCGCTCTACAACTTAAAAGGAGAGCTAACGAACAAGAGACGTGGGCTCGAAACCGAGTTTATAGACCAATTTTTGAAATTTATTTTTCAATAATTCCTCTGTTGGCTTCTGATAGCTAACATCAGATTTGAGATTGTAAACTTTGTATTCAATCGAACATAATGTCGTCAGATCTTTGCTTTACGTGCAGTAACGAATACAATAAATGAATGATCCTTGAAAAATGCATTCCAGCAGTACAAAGTTTTTCCCTCAGTCACATCAGTCAAATGCCGGAATAATACTAACTAGACCCTGGCCGACTACCCTCTAACATCCTCTATCCTGGCCTGAGCCGCCTAAAAATCTTACACAAATTCAAATAGAACAAGATTGAGAATCAATAATGTTCACAAGGTGTAATCTCGATTTATTCAAAGGACAAGGCTGCGTTTTATGTTATTTTCAAGAGAGACCCCTCGAAGTGCTTCCAATGAGAAGCATATCAACAATCCTTTGAAAGACCTTCAGTAGCATACACAAAGGTAACTTGATATCGTCATAATCAAATCTCACGAGAAAACGTGTGATAAACAAGGAACACTGTCACAAAAGATTAATTATATCTGTGGTTTTCAACATAGCTTTATTCGAATTTTTACACGAAGGTATTTACATTTCTTTTTATTAAATAGGAGCATCCTTGGGTTCAATCAAAATTTCGTTGACGGCACAATAGTCTGGTTGAGTTAGCGCATAAACCACTGCCTGAGCCACGTCGACTGGGTCGAGAATTTTCGTCTTTTCACTCATGTCATAAGCTTCTTTCGCCTGAAAAGAAATAAAATATTATTGTAGCGAAGGAAGTAAGACGTAAAAACGTCAAATGGTGTACCAAAAAGGTCGATTCGTTTAAAAATTATGACTTAAAGGTGGTAAAACTGTCAGAAATAAATTATCGGTAGTATCACTCTATTTCGATACTTCACCTGACAGTTTCTTCGATTATGTTCGTGCTCGCGAGCACCTTTTTACTCGCATGACGAGAGCATCCAAATGTCATTAAAAGAGCACCAGGTTGAGAATGCCTGTTGTACAGTCGTCCATCACACGGATCTAATTGGTGATCATAGAGTGTTGCCAGTTGGCAAAAAAAAATCTAAAAACTATGATTTCGTATTGACGTCATAAAAAGTTTATTTACTGTCCCTTATATATTTTGGAAACACCACAAATCCACCTATTTCGAAAGTTTAACATGTCCTGAACTTATAAACAAAGAAAAAGTACTCAAATCACACATAGCATTTATTAGGTTGTGAGGAAAAATGAGGGTTTTCTTCATTTTTATACATTCTTTTCTTTGGTTCATGGTGTCCTCAAATCATGCAATGTTTATTTAACTCATTTCACGACGTCATACAATGATGAAATTGTGCACAGCGACGTAAATCGGATGACAATACAATATTCCATTGTTACTTTCATATATTTTAAAAGGATATTTTAATATGGACTTCTTTATCCTAAAATAAATACTAGGCTTCAACGATCTTACGTTTGATTGGTTGCAGAAGACTTTAGGATTTGGGTCACGAAATATTAGCTTGAGAAAAAGTATCCGAAGCCCGAAATAACTTGGAAAAAAATAAATCTTTTTAAAGACATACTTTTCTTAAATATTTCATACTGAAAAGTAACAAATAATTTTGTTTATACGTAACTAAAAAGAAAAGCATGACGCGCGCCAATCGAAGAATTTATAAAGTGACTGTATATGAGAGAGCGCCCCATGGTTTTCTTTTTAGTCATGCTTAAACAAAATTATTTTTTTACTTTTTAGTACGAAATGTTGAAAAAAGTATGTCTTTTATTTTTTTTATCCACATTGTAAGGTTCTTCCTTCTCTGACTTGCGACATTAGATATGTAACATTAAAATTCCTCGGAAAAATATCTCAAAGGATGATACTTTATTTGGGTGCAACCCATATTCAGCTCGCAAGTTTTGTTCCCCTTCTATCACAGTTCAGAGTTGACGGGACACTACTTTCCGGACACGCTGTACATCGACCTACGATTGTAAGAATGTTGTTTCTTAGACAAAAATGAAAACTGCTTCGCCTACCTCTGGATCCGTTGTATGAGACGTAAGCTCCGTTTTGACATCTCCTGGTTGAATACACGTTACTTTTATTCCATGCTCTGCTACTTCTTCCCTTAAAGCCTGACTCATTCCTTCCACGAAGAATTTGGTGCCGGAGTACACTGCTAAGCCAGCAAACCCCTGAGAAGTATTACATTGAACATTAACAAAAACAAACGGTAATTTATTTGTACAAACCTTTCTATTTTTTTTTTTAAAAAAAAAAGAAGCAAATGACACGTATAAAACCATGTTACAAAGTATAGTTACATCTATCAGCACGTAACAGTATGGTGGCCATTTGAAAAATATGTTGGCAACACTGTCAACTCTGGCGCTCGGAGTACCTCTATGACCTGTCACAGTAGCCAAATACAAAGTTTGGTGCAGATACGCTTAACGGTATGGGAGTAATTTGAAATATTAAAATGTTTAAAAAACATTGGCAACTAAGACTTTCAGAACTGCGGCACCCGGAGTACCTTATGACCTCCCCAAGTAGCTACATGCAAAGTTTGGGGCGAATACAGCTTAATAGTGTGGGTGTAATTTGAAATATTATTTTCATTTAAAAAAAAAAGATTGGCAACACTGATTCCTTAAACTGAAATCCACTGATTTGGATCGATTCAATGGTTTAGGCGTGATGAGGCCGCTTACATACTCTTTTTTACACTTTTATTATATAGATAGATAGAATGTTGTATTTGATAAATATAAACCGAGCCGCCGTAGCCCAGTGGTAGAGCGTTGACGTACCATTCGGGAGGTCGTGGGTTCGATCGTACCGACCGACCATCCTGACTGAGATTGTCCTCAGTCACACCAGGCAAATGCCTGGATGAAACCTTAAACATAGACTCTGGCCGAATCCTTTCTCCTCTCCTATCCCGGCCTGAGCCTTAGATGCCTAAAGGTCATAAATTCAATTCAATTGATAAATATAAAGGATATTGAAAAGAACGTCTCTTTGTTATTGCTAAAGAAAATGTGTCCGTTATTTTAGCCTCAGTAAAATTGATGACCAAAACTTATCCAACTGTCCGTGATCTATAATGTGTGTCTATTGTTTTTGTGTGTGTGTGTGTGTGTGTGTATATATATAATATATATATATATATATATATATATATAGTGCTGATGCATCTGTAATTTTATGTTTATCAACCTTACGATAATGTGAAAGTCCAGATGGCGTTGTAGCATTCATGTAACCTAGCTTTCAGATGTATCTTAGGTAACGACTGTTGTACTTGCATGTAATTTGATAGACATCGCTACCCATATCTTTAGACACAAAGCAGCTTTTACATTGAGTGAAATGTTTGCCTATTGTTTTCGGAGATATTAAAACAGGGTTAAGGTTATATGTGTAATAAATTTTCTTAAGCCTGTGGGTAACAATCGGGATGCTTATCCACATTTCATTGTTGTTTTCCTTATTTTCTGCTTATGTTGTTTTGTTTGGCTTTGTGGCGCTATTGAAGAATTGAGTACATAAATGTAACAGCAAACTATTGTTCGGCATGTTGTTAATAAAAAATAAAATAATGGTCAGGCATCTGTGACTTAAGCCCTTCACAAGTCTCATGGATTATTTCCTTTAGCGACGAAAGGTCGCAACAAGTGCTATCCTGACATTCCTTGCTCAATTGTGATTCTATTACATTTGTGTGTGTATGTGTTTTGCATTCTATAGTAAAGCACTGACATATATTGTATGAAATATTTGCGTTTTATACGTTGTTGTGTACATAAAAAAAACTTTGTTTTTATATGGGCCAGTCTAGTAACTTTGGACTTCGGCCCGTCACGATTCGCCCTTTAGCTGTTAAAATCCACACCCATGCCGGGACCTTCGAGCCGATGGTCCAACGCCGCAGACCACTCGGTCACCCGGCCGGCTGTTGTGTACATATCGAAGTGAAAAATGATTCATTTTATTTCATTTCTATATTCTTCCATAAAGACAATGTTATCAACATAGTTGTGTGCGAAAGATGGCAGCACCATATATCATTGTTTATTTACTTCATACCTGAACTAAAAAAAAAAGTGTGAAGTGAGTTCAAAATGATTAGAGGAGCTATTTTAAGTTAATATTAAATATTGAAATAACATACAGGCCTTGCTTCCATTTCGTGATAAGATATACACAAAATGCAAGGCGTGAACACACAATAAGATAAAAACAGTTCGTACCAGTTTCGATGACGTAACAACAATCTTCAACGGACCAGTACCTCTCTGGTCTGATGAAGATTGTCGTTACGGCATCGAAACTTTTATCTTCTTGTGTGTTCACGCCTAGTAAGCACTGTGAAATACTAACTTCTTTATTTTGAACGGTACAAGTTATTTCACAATGAATATACAAACCAGAATGCCAAATATAGTTTATATAACCAACGAATATCCAAACCATATGAAAAAAAATAATTAAAAAGAACATGAAAAGATAAGTATGAATTAAAGTGCATTTCATTATATTTATGACTTTTAGGCACTTCTTTCGCTCAGGCTGAAGCAAACATCAATATTAAAGAAAAATACTATACGTACTTGTTCCTCTACTTAGTGATTACGCATATCAGGATCAAATGTTGACCTTGCCTTAAGGTTAATGTAAAACAACGACTTCCCAACAAAAGATGGCAGCACTACTTCCATATATGTCTAATGTATTTTTTTATCGTTGCACGAAATTTCAATGCTGCTCGTAAAAATTCAAGCCTAGAAAGTTCTAACTTTCAAGGAAGACAGTTCATAACCTTCTTGTTTCTTAATGGTACTGGGTCTTGGGGATGCCGACGTCCAACAATCAATGAAGGTTAGATGCCATACTCTTCTCACCCTTGTACCTACTGCTTATATAAATTGTACACCTAAGGTTTAATAGCACGTTAGGATTTGTTAGTAAAGGTGTTTTCATGCATTTAAAGAGTTCGTAGCGTAGTTAGTATGAAGCTTTACAGTTGACATTTGCATATTAGATTTATATAAAACAGGTAGTTTGACATGCAGAACACATTAGATTAATCCAACATACAACAATGTATAACAATAAATTATTTATTTATTATTAAGTTTCAGATACAGCTTGAGTTGCCATTTTACACAGAAACAAAATAACAATGCAACAAACTAAATAACTTCACTACAAACGAAATAACTTTACTACAAACTAAATAACATGAAATTAAATTTTAAACAACACATAACACAGCAATTGATATAAAAAACATAACGATTATACTACACACGAGGAATAACTCACATATTTGTATTTAGCGTTCGATGGAAAGTGTTTTCAGATCCGAAAATATCAATATTTGAATCAAGGTTATTGTACATAATTACTAGTCTATGGAATAAGGAGCGCTGCAGTATACTTAGCCTAGGCGTGGCACTAGATACTAAATGGTAACAAACAGAAAAGGTTAACTCATAGTATAAAAAAATAAATAGAATAAGTATTTGGTTTGAGGGTTAGGTTCACTCACTAGAGTTTCAACTGATAAAGGCAGAGTTTTGAAAGTTTTTAAAAGAGCTTTTAATAATTTTGTACGCGATATTTCATATTTGGAACACTGAAAAAAGATGTGGTCAAGATCTTCAATGTATGTGTTAAGTTCATGACCAATTCAAGAGTTCTATCCGTGCCGATCTTTAAATTTTATTCTTTGTTAATTGTTGAAAGAGTTTCATTGTTATAGGTTTTGATATTCACAACAACAATCAAGCGATTTCAACAATGAAGAAAACGAAAATAAAAATCGGCATTGATCGAACTCTTGAATTGATTAGGAACTTCCTTCCCTTGTAGGAACAGCAGTGAAATTTCGTGCAATGATAAAAATACATTTCTCCCATCTTTGGTTGGAGATCGTTGCTTTACATTAACCTTAACTCCACAATATTTTGATTATGAAGAGTTTCCACACAAAGAACAGACTCTTTAAGTATAATTTGATACAGACTTTGTACATAACTTCATATTTAACATCATATAGTGCTCAATTAATGTTGAATACATGGCTAATTAAAATATTAGAATAGGTACTTACTAGGTCTACATATCCTATTTTCCAATCAAATTTGCAATGGCTCGTTTTTATCATCATCATTATCACGATCTCAGATTAGGAACAACGTAAGTAGGTAAACTTATAGGTAGGTGAAAATCGTAAAGGTATCAGAACCAGCACAAGAGGAATTTGAATATTGTGTAAGAATTATTAAAATATGGTCTCCGTGTTTAATCAACACTAGGCACCTGGAAACATGACTACTTTACACGAAGATAGACGTCCTAAAAATTCAAAGTTCTATGAACTAAGAACCGTGGAAACACTTGTTAGCACTAATGAGCTATCAACGATACGTCACACAATGTTGTAAGATATCATATAACTTGCATGCAGTTAATTAATAAAAAGACCAATACCCTTCTTCCTGCATCCGACGAGATATTGACAATGTGGCCTTTCTTTCGATTTACCATTCCACCCAAAACTGCTCCTAGGCAATTAATTACGCCTTTGCAATTCACATCAATCTGTTGATGCCATTCGTCTATGTGGAGATTCTTCATCATAGTATAGTACATAACACCTGCACAATTCACTAATATATCTGTTGGTCCCAACATAGATTCTATATGACTCACACCCTCTTGCACCTGAAACAATCAAACAGCGAAAAAATAAGTACCACTCTCTAAACTAGTTTCTTTTATTAATTATGTTCGTTTAATAAATAACTCATTTTCCTTCCAAATAAATCCACTTCAAAATTTTCATTAAAATATATAGAGTCCCCATGAGCAATTTGTTGACGCCGCCGTCGGTTCACCGGTGGCGATTGACGGACAGCCGCTGAACTGAACAAGTTAACTGGATAAGATTCGGAACGACGTCAATCGTCGCTGGCTCGGAGAAATACCGGTAGCCACCACATCGGGCCGTGAAGCAATTTCAGCGACTTGCCGTTGATTGGTGGGGAGCGTTCGTTTCAACTCGATCGTATGTATTCTCCACCTGCTTTTCATTTGTGTATCTTTGTTCTGGTGCGAGGTATTCGGTGTTGTGTAATGCGTCGTCATGTGCAGCCTTTATAACTCCAACATAAGCTCCAACTAACCACCCTCATATCGAATAAAAACCTATATGGATGTCTTTACTTCAGAAACTGACTTCGACACAAAAGGAATAGTAAAATATTAACCATTCGAAAGAGGCCACCCCATATCATAGTGGTTAGAGTGACGGAGTACAAATTGCAAGGTTACAGGTTCGAATCCCGGCGCAAACAGTTGAAAATATTATAAACTAATTAATATAGAACCCATATAAATAAACTAAATAAGAACCAATCATTGTCACTAACTGTGTGTCAAGAAGTTCAAGGGTCTATTTTGAGCACTTGAAAAAAGGTTCTGTTTTGGAGGCTTCGCTTCGAGTAATTGGCGACACATGTGTCTACGACATGGGGTTGTTACAAAGACAAGTGTTTAACAGGAATGCCATTTCTCACACAGAAACCGAATCAACGGCTATTCGGCGGTTTTAGCTAAATCACCGCCATGGCGGCAGAGATGCAGCATTAATCTAATTTCGCTGGCGGCCCTCCAAATCGGTGTTGGTGAGACGCCAACTAGGGATGGTATCGAGACGAGACTGAGATCAGTCTCGTTCTTGTGAATTTTTTTAGGACGGTCTTGGTATCGTCTCGACCAGAAAATTCCGGTCTTCGTATTAGTTTCGGTCTCCTCTCGGAAGAAATGATTCATAGATTTAAAAAAGTAGCCGTGCCTTGATTCATTTCAAATGAGTATGCAGGTTTTCCGATCAGTACAAAAACAAGAATATTAATATAATTTGTTACTAACACAAAGGAAAGCTGGAAGGGCAATTTAAGATAAATTTATGATAAAAAGTAAGGAATTTACTTACAGCTTATTTGTTCCATAGGAGAACACATACACGTACATAATTTACACAGTTTTTCGCGATATTTCGGGCTTTCAAAATTCCTTCGTCTTGGCGATAGAAGAAATAATGGATACGTGCAGATAGAACAAGAGACTAAGACGACAGTGGCACCACGTATCGGACGACGCATCAAGTTTGGAGAACCACTAACTGTTAAATTGCGCGTGGAACAATTGACAACTGAACAGCGTGTAAGTTTGGGATGGAATTGTGGAAGGAAAAGTGTTATATTTTCAGTTCTGAATTTAGATTAAAATTGATATTCTGAAACAGATAAAAACATCATGATTTTATTTAAAGTAATAAAGAATCTTCAATTAGTAAATATTTATACTATGGAAACGGACTATATTATACCACAACTTACGAAATTAGTATAGTAATATTGGCTGACGTTTTGCCATTTCCAAATTCTAACTACATTGGCTCAATAACTGTTACATTAAAAATGAACATACATTTTAGTTGAAAGTTTCCACCACATAGATTTATAGATATAAATGTAAGTACAGTTTGTGACAAAATATGCTACACTTGCCAGCTAAGGTTCACGGAAACAATCAATACAAAAAAGAAATTAAAAATTGAAAATATAATTTACCGAACTCCACGCCAATTAATTTATTTACAAAACTGCTCTTGGCTGATTAAAAGAATCAAGTCACATGTTCATAGGTATGGATTATAGCAGTAGCGTACATTAAAGCCAAAAGAAAAGGACTGAAGTGTTTTCCCGGTCGACGCTACTGTCAAATAGAATGGATACAACAGCGTATGGCGTACCTTATAAACAGAATTAAACACATCGGTATTTCAAATAAGCCGTATTATCAGGTTAAAATGTCATTCTAACTATCCAAGTATACATAACGTAACATAAAAGATAATTTTAATTTTACTGTAGCTAAAGCATACTATGTATATTAAAAAAAAATTAAAGTAACACTGTTTTTGCACAATTTAAAGGGATAGAAAAACAAGATGGCGGACGTCCACATCAAAAACAAAATTGAAATTCTGCGTGTGTGCAAGTACTGATGGGAAACGGGTTTTGGAAATGGTGTTGTGTGTTGAAAATTGAGCTTGGTACAATAAATAATAATAGAAACTGGGACTCAGTAGAGGAAACATAGTCAAGAAAGTGGAATACAATATAGAAATCGCAGTCGGAGAATGTGGGATTTAGTACAGAAAACGCACCCCTCAAAAGTGGAATATAGTATAGTAGGAAACGCGGGTGAGATAGTGTGTGAAGCTTAAGCAAGCTTGGTGTTGCGAGTTTAAGTTAAGCATTCTCTCGGATGAAACAAATGAAAGAAAACGAAAATACTGCATCAGGGTTTAACAACATATGCACGCGATGTTGACTGAACTCGGTGCATTATCTACAGGATATGGACAGTGTGTACTTAGACGTTTATATGTGGAGTTTTAATAGTTTAAATAAGTACATCTGTTATGAATGGTAAGGTTATGTGGAATATACCTTCTTTATGGATTACAAATGTTTGGCGATAGCTGCATATTTATGTGTGTAGACGAACTGATATACGTTAACCTGCATGTTGAAGGTTGTATGATCTCACATATATTGAGAGAATAATTATTAAAAGTTCAGGTGCTTAAAATATATATTAATTGGTCAAGTCTGGAACAGGACCTGGGCTGCTCTACATGTAAAGGGAATCTGACTGTGGTAGGCTATTGTTTAGCTATTGCACCACCTGCTAGTCTACGTCTGCAGGAGCCCTAATAGCAAATGTTTGTAAGATGGCTGCATGTGAGCATTTACTAATGTGTAGCAACTTTAGGTTAAGTTGCATTGATTTTTGCATCGTATAGATTTGTGTTGAATTAGCCTACATAAAGTTAAATATATATATTTCTTCAATTATGAATATTTTAATAAAATTTTAGCTACAGCAGGTTGCCGAGTTAATCACAAAATGTGGAAGTCAGTATAGAAAACGCAAAAAAAAGGGGGGGGTGAAGGGGAAGTATGGGTGTAGACGTGGAGAAAGAACGAAGTTACTGCAAGTTTAAAGCGGGTAACAGTTTAGCATTCAAGCCCTGAATGAAAGCTCCTTCTCAGAGACGACGTGTGGATGTGTTTGTGGTGGAGAATAGGGTATGGATTATAGCTATACGGAAATTGTCATCGAAGTCAGTGTTGTGCAATTGCGTGTGTGTAGGCACTGGCGAATCAGGTTTGTTGGTGACGGTGAATATCGACACGAAGATTCATAGGACCATCTGTTTCCCCCACATATATGATTTTTGAGAAGAGACTGCCATGAAATAAATATCTTGCATGGTTTGGACCTTTCCCAACACCTGATGAAGCTCGATGTGATCGACTGAAATATTGTGTTGATTGTTTAACAATATCTGCATATTTATATGCTTTAGAAGTATGAATAATTATCATTATATTGTCTCTTTGCGTAACACAAATAGATTTATAGAAGATAAACCAATCTTGAAGTTTGGATAGATAGATGGACTTACAATAATACATAATCTTTTGGACATACATTGGCTAAACAGGTATATTAGTAATAGATAAACGATGAATATTAAGTGAGATTTTCTTTAATAATCTACAGGAAAACAAATACAGTAAAGTAATTATCCAAGAACAAAAACCACAACCATGCAGTTAAGATAAGGTCATCCCGATTTTTGGGGACACTTCCCGAAAGAAAAAAACACTTCTGTCCCAGATTTTCAGAAAACATAAAATAACAATAATAATAATAATGCCTTAATGCTCAACAAATAATTGCCAACAAAACCCAGTTCCACGGAGAAAAGCACGTACCTCACAACTACCGGCCGCCTAATCTCAAAGACAAAAAGATTCCCTACGATAACCACTCTTGAACTACATATCGGCGGAGAAAAAGTCGCAAATGAAAATTAAGCCCATTCAGATAAAAAACTTTAATGTGAAACTTTCAGTGAACAACTTGAAGACAACCGTAAGTTAGTAAAGAAGATCCATTATAATGAGAAAGATCGTAACATAAATCCAGGATCATGTAAATAATACAAGTATTTAAAAATTACTTTCTCTTGAAAAAATATGTTCTAGTACATATGTGCCAGTTGGAATACACTGGTACTACATATTCATACACTGATACTACATATGCCAGTTGAAATACATATACATATTAAGTTGGCAAGATGGCCGCTCCCTAGCACCAGTCTTCTCCGTCTCCTCTTCTATTATGTGAACACGCTTCCGGCGAAACCTCGAAACATTTCTGTTGTTTTTCCGAAGTTCCTTTACACCTGTCTGTATTTTGATGTGTACGTACTTTTTTTTACCTTACGTTACCATCTTATATATATAAATAATAATAATTCACAGTCATATTCAATCCACTAATGGATGAGGCCTCTCCCGGAGGAAACAGGTGGTTTACTGCTCCTACGCTGACCAGACGTGTTGGGAGAGGAGAACCGAACCTCTCAACTGTAATTGCCATTCTTTTATTCACAGCAGCTCCCCACATGTCCTCACGATGCTGTGTCAACACCGAAATTTTGAGCCCCCACCGGGATATACAAGGTGGTAACATAATGCACCGATAAATTTCGAGGGATGATAGTTCACTAACAAATAAAGAAATATTCCCAGTGAACCAGGTGGAAAATTGGTCGCGCTTCGGAACTACAGGCAGCCAAAAGCGTGGGAAAATTAACTTTAGAGCTTCATATTTCCGACACCACGAACAGTAGCACTGATGCGGCATGGTACCGCCAAAGACCGTAAACATGCTCTATTTAAAAATGCACATTTCAAAATTGTGCAATAGGTGCGCAAGGGGTTCCTCAAAGAAACTGGTGATTCCCGGAATCGTTCTGACGTACAGGTTGGTTGAAATGAGCATGAATTAAACTACTTTCCGTGTGAGTAAAGATGGAATATGCGACAAGTGGCATCCAACAAGCCTCTTTCACTCATTCTTTTTGATAACAAATAAACAAAACTTTCGATGGAAGTAGGGATCTCTTACTCCTGATCGTTATGCAACCACATATTTTTTTAAGAAAATTGTTCGATATATTGAATCTGCGTAAGATATCAACTTGGCGTAAATGAATTATTGTTTCTTGGTGCAAAAACGTCCCATTCATGCTCATTTCAATATATCTTCACTTCAGAGAATTTCTAGGAACCCCCTAATTCTATGGGAATCCCTTGCGCGCACATTGCGGAATTTTAAAATACTCATTTATGGATAGTGCAGATTTAAGGTCTTTGACGGTACTATGCCGTATCTTCGTGGTGTTAGAAATATGAAACTCTAAAGTTCATTTTCCCATGCTTTCGGCAGCCTGTAGTTCCAAAACGCGGCCGAATTTCCACAAGGTTTACTGAGACTTTATTCGGTGCACTACCATGCCTTGAAGTTTGACGGTGCATTACGTTGCCACTCTGTATATACAGTGTATACATTCAAAATTTTACGTGTCCCGAAAAGAGCCTGGGAAAAATTGTTACTTTAAGTTAAAACCGCAACATCTCGATTTTTTTACCTCTTTCTTGTCCGAAACATTCATTTTCACAGCAACAGATATCCCTCCTCTGGCTTCTATTTGCTTCTGCAAGACTTGCAATGGATCTACTCTTCTAGCAGCCAACGCAACCTTCGCACCATTAAGTGCCAAATGCTCCGCTATGGCGGCTCCAATACCAGAGGAAGCTCCAGTCACTAAGGCTGTCTTTCCTTGCAACAGCTGAGCACCTTGGAAGAATACAAACCCGTGTTAAAGAAGAGTAAAAAAAAAAAAATATTATAACTTTATTTACAAAATATACGAAAGTCACGTGCAAACTGTTGTCGGAGAACATGGTAATTATTACACCTAAATAGTAACTAGCTAATTATTGTTGTGGTTAATAGAGCATATGCTAGTAAGTAAATTATTTTTTTTTCCGACAGGTGGCGGCAGGATACTACGAGAACCGCTGTTAGACATCGCTCTCAAGGTGGGAGCAGCTTTCATCATGAACATTCAGGTAGCTAGGGGTAGAAGTGCCAAAACATGACATCAGGGTTCCGCCAGGATTTTCAATTAGGGGGGCGTAAAGTCAAAATTGGGAGGGTGTAAGTGGAATTTTGCACAGTTTCCATCGATTTTTGACCATAAAAATTTAACGTTGGGGGGTTGCTCTCGAGGATTTGGGGGATGACACTCCCCACAGAGCGGTGGAGGGGGGCGGAATCACTGCATGACATGAAGGTCTTCTAAAAGTTGCGGCAACGAGACACTCATGCCAAAACGTGGGTAGCACGTCTTCATAAAATGTAGTGAAAGTATGAAACATGAAAATTTAGCTGGACGGCCGTGTTGGTGAGACTGCAACCGAAACTTTAATATCGTAAATTTTAAGAAAATTTCAAAATATTTAAAGCCTTAATTGTGCGAAACTGATTTATAATTATATGTAAAAAAGCAAGAAAAAGCTCTTATTTTATTGTTTGTACGAATAAAAACTAAAATTACGTTTCTTTTATTTTCATAAATCATGCCCATGCCTAAGGAAATTTAGTTACTTTTAGCGTGCTAGAAAGCGTTTTTCCTCCCTCGTTAGTCCTGCTAGTGACAAGGCGCTCTTATCACAGAAAACTTAATTTCTTGCTCTATTTTGTATGCAAACTTTCTCTCGTTTCCTCACTAGTCTGTGTCGTGGTGAGAAGATTAGTTTCTCAATAAGTGATTCGTTCATAACATATATCATCGGCTGTAATCTAGAACTATTTCGTTACGTCATAAACTCTTGGTTAGCGCAGATACACTATTACTCCGCTCATTCACCCCAGTAGGTAGAACTGAGAAGACCCGTAATATTGCCGCTCGGGAATTGAAATAGCAGTTTTGCATATTTTCGTGGATATTTATACGCACATTTTTGTTGAATCTACAAGACATGCACACACTTGGGTATTTGCGCAGTTCCCTTTTATATAAGTTGCATACCCACAGCAAGCGAGTGTGCAATTTTACGTTTGAAGCCACCTCTTTCAGGACATTGAATAGTACTGTCACCTAGCGCCGCCTCATAGAAGTAGACATAATTATCCGTACAGTGGACGAATGAAGTGATCAACTGGTATGGTGACACGTAGTTTCTCCTACTTTTAGATACCCTGCATAAAGTAAAACATTCCTATGTATTTGCGTGAGAATTTAAAGAAATTTCTTTCTGTGGCACTAACTGTGAACTTATGAAAACACATTTATGTTAAATGTGATATTTGAACAGTTATTCGAGCTTTATTTTCTATATGAGTAGAAAGAAAACTTGACTTCCAATTTTGTAGTCTAACCTTCGCGTTGCTAAGCAACCGTTCTCCAACGTGACAACTGCATTATACTGACCGTGCTGAAAATGAATTATTTACTTTCCTTCAACCTTGTTTACACCGAGCCGCCGAAGCTCAGTGGTAGAGCGTTGGCGTAGCCTTCGGGAGGTCTTGGAGTCGATCCCAGCGGCCGACTGTCCTGACAGGTTTTTCCTCAGTCAAACCAGACAAATGCCGGGATGGCACCTTCCCGAATCCTTTTCTCTTCCCTGTCTCGGCCTGAGCCTTAGATACCTAAAGGCCATAAATAAAAATTCAAATTCAACCATGTTTACAACTGTACTCTGACAACTTCGACTCTGTACTCATATTACATTTACATATTGAACCCTAACTGTGTATGGAATTTTTCGTTAACCAGCAATGTTTTAGCTGTAAGAACTTAACACAAAGGGAAGAGAGACGTTGAAGGGACATTTCCCATTTCACTCCGTTCCGCCTATAGAAAACACCATTACTGTAAGTACAAATGCATGTTTCTTTAACGGCTGTTAATATCTATAATCGCATATGATAAATAAACTGATGTTTCGAATACGAGCACTGAAGAATAATATAGCTTCTATACAAGAACGCCCATGTGATTTTCGGGGGGGGGGGGGTCGGAAGTGCAAAGACAGCGCCCAGACACATACTGCCTTCTTTTTTTTTCCGTTCTGGTTGACATGATCCCCTCATTTTGTGCCATATTAGTATAATTTTCACTATCTAGGGGAGGCAAGCGGCCCTTGCCCCCCCCCCCCCTAATGGACGCCCTTGCTTATACTTCTTATTGTTTACTATTTTCAAGCAATTCTAAATTCGGTGTTTTATCTCTTTGTTTCCTGAAACTTAAAAAAAAAAAAGTATTCATGTTACCATGTACAGTGATAAAAAAAGAAGTCCAAATGCAAGATGGGGAAATGAAATCAAGCGTTTTTTCAGGATCTACATGGATGAGGATAGCAGCAGACCGAGATATGTGGGAAGAAAACGGGGAGGCCTTAATCCAGCAGTGGATAGAAAACAGTTGAATATTATGATGATGACAATGTACAGTATATGCTTGTTAAATGAAATTAATTCCCGTAACGATACTATCAATAAAATAGGACTACTATTTTCTTACTGTCCCAATTACCTTTAGAAACTCAATGTGTCAGTGAATGTAAGGTTTAAAGAGTAGTCCTTTGTGTGTCATTTTTGAATTATTTTACGTTATGCAAAGTGATATAGATTTCTGTGTCCCCTTCACTGAAATTGATTTCATGAAATCTGATGTATTCGATTATGTTGTATTATACCAATATGTATTGTGGCTGGACTTTTCGTTAATCCCCCCCCCCCCTCCGACTCGTTTAATCAGTAACATGTATTTTTAGGTTACATTAGAGTAGTTCTAAGGTTAGCTAAACTTAAATTAGTTACTTTAAATCTAATTTTGGTT
Source organism: Lepisma saccharinum (assembly GCA_022664845.1). Taxonomy (NCBI): domain Eukaryota; kingdom Metazoa; phylum Arthropoda; class Insecta; order Zygentoma; family Lepismatidae; genus Lepisma; species Lepisma saccharinum. The sequence continues at coordinate 55,958 of JAGDQP010001631.1, forward strand.
ACCGGTAATGACAGATAAAATTAACTTAGGTCAGTCCATGACGTTATCCAGGGAAGTATCTGAAGTCCATCCCGTATTTGTTCACTTGGTTGAGAATGAATTTCACTGCCTTACACATTTGGAGTTTACTCACAAAAGCACAGAAATATACATCTTCCACGTGTTACGTATTCGAAACATTTTTTTTAGGCTTAGCATTCGGGAAGTCCTGGGATCGATCCCAGCGGCCGTTCGTCCTGACTGAGGTTTTTCCGGATTTTTTTTCCTCATTTATACCAGGCAAATGCCGGCATGTACCTACAAAATAGGCTCTGGTCGTCTACCTTCCAACATCCTCTCCCTCATCCGACCCCGGCCTGAGCCTGAGATGCATAAAGGCCTTAAAAATAAATTCAAATTCAAAAATTCTAAACACTTCACTTAGGTCATAGAACGTAATTTTCAAAATCAAGTTACTGCTTGAATGACTTTTCCATTGCAGATTTCATTTATTAAAACAGATAAGTTCAGAAATATACAACTTATCCTTCTAAAATATGGGGTGGACTCTAGTACTGCCCGGACGCTATAATAACTTAATATAACCTAAAACTAAGTCAAACTGTAGGTGGCTAAAAGTAACTTCTGTTAACCTAAAAACTAATGTAATCTAGCTTAACCTAACCTCTAAAAACTAGCTAAAGGATCAGGAGGAAATTCTAAAATCCACCCAAAATATGTTCAAAGAAACAACAGCTTTTTGAACTGGAATTGAAAGAAATTAAGATTTCCATTTTCTCGTTAATATTATTCCTATACCTAACCTAATACCTATACTATTCCTAACCTATACCTATTACATTAACCGACAAATTTTTATTCAGTGATGTGTACGAAATAGGCATCAGTTTCCTCTCAGAAGGTCTTCATTTTGCGTATCCGCAACATGCAACATAATGCTATAGGCAAGAGGAAATAGGCTTCATTCATACTTCATTCCGAAAAAAAAAAGAACGATTACATCATAAACAAAAAGTTAGCCGACAAGGTCGCCGTGTGGTCTGAAACGTAAGTCCAACGACTCGAAGGTCACGGGTTCGAATCCCGCCAGGGGCATGGATGTTTGGGGATTTTAACTAGCACGTGACGTAATATGACGGGCCGAAGTCAAAAGTTACTAGAATGGGCCATACAAAAATAAAGTTTATAAACACAAAGTTAAGTGTATTGTGAGGTATTCCATCCTAGCATTACGTAACTGAATGTATCTCATCGTCGCGATACAATAGTATGACATTTTGCGGGCACATGAAAATTGTAAATGACTAATCAAACACACTATTTGCTTCAACGATTCATTTGGTGTTTACGACATAGAATATAATGGCTCAAATCCATGCGTTAGCATGATAATAGGCACAAACATACGTACAAATCTTGTTTCCGGTAAGTCAAACAATATCACTCATGACAATCACAAATTATAAGGTACATATGTAAGAAACATCAACATAATTTATGTTTTTTTTTTTTTTTTTTAATTTGATCAAAACTCTTTTGGAAATTTCATTTCAAACTTTCCGATGATTGAACTGCTACTTCCGTATTTCGTACAACAGCATATTCATTCAAAGATGGAGTAAGAAACTTTGATATTATTAGGAATATAGATAGTAGTAGCGAAACACGTTTGAAATTTCGTTCGCTGTACATCATATTCTGATTTTTATTAACCAGAAAAATAAAATTACATCAGTTTACAAAAAAAAGAATGACAACCGCTTTAAAATTATTTTATTGGTTACAAAGGATCAGTCGTTAGGTGAGCGTCTCCAAGGTTGCAGGTTCGAATCCCGCCAGAGCGGCATGAATGGTTGTGGATTTTAACAAACATTGCACTCATTTAATCGTGACGGGCCGAAGTAAAAAATTACTAAAAAAAAATGGCACATACAAATTAAAGTTTACAAAGGATCTGCTATAGTTATGTTGCAGAATGCATGTGAGTACGTTCATGGCTCCAGGTATCAATATAGTTGTTACAGTTTGAAGTTACTGTCGGTGCTTTCGACTTACTGACTCAGTTCCAAATAAGGAGTTGTCACCCACAAGGGTTAATAATTACCTGAGATATGAAAACATTACAAACAACCCATTCAGACCCTTCAGCGAAAAATGTCTGTAGTTGGTGCCTGTTTTATTAATACCGAGAGCGAAAATACTGTGTTTTAACTAAGCTCAATTAAATATTAACTAATCATGCCAATGCAAACCCTATCAACCGTCGTGAGAAATCATTTGTAAACAAGGCAAAAATTACTTTTACGTAACAAACTGATTAAATTAACCCAACCTAACATTGTCGATTATTATACCAATGTGGTTTCGCTAAATTACGCTACATCCACAAGAATACACGAGAAATTTGACAGAACAACCTAACCTAACGTAACATAGCATTCTCGGTTTTCGTTGTAGAGTAGAGCGGTAAACAACCAGAAAATGCATCCAGTTGCGTACACTAAAAGTGAGACTGACCTAACCTAATGTTCTCGGTTATCGCAGTCTAATAATTGCTGTAATCTACAGAAGTGACATCTACTAAATAAAGGGATACTAAACAAGCTAATCTAACTTAACCTAACATTGCTGATTGTTCCGGTATAACAGTCCTTTGTAAACAATACTAAGTTACATCGAATTCCCATAGTCCTACATTATAAAAATAAGAGGAAATACTTTCCCGCAATTTTTCACTACAAAAGTTGAACCTGTATATGAAATGCATTAGCATGTCATTTCTTAATGCACAATAATAGATACATGTTTGCTTTCGATTGCACACACCGCTTACTACATAAGGAAGCGGTTCCATTGTGATCACTTTACAAGTCTTTTTCATATCTGATGCGACCTAACCTAAACTCAGTTAAAAAATGCATATTGCATTTGAAGCTAAAAAATGGAGAAAAATATATGAAATTACATGAAAAAATTAAGAGCACAGGAAGTGTAAAGTTATAACAACGGAGTAGTCCCTATATTAGTCCGTGTAGTGACGGAACAAAAAATAAAATCAATCCAAATATCGAGAAGGTCTTTAAATTGTTCTCCTAATGCACGGTAAAATATCCCCTCCTTTGACTTCAAAAGCAATTTTAGGATCTAAAAATGACACAAAACAACAAACTACCTCAAAATTCCCCACAACTTGCTACTTTGATTTCCCTGTTTTCTTCAGAGGTGTGAAATTCCTCGCCATCTGGCAACACTGATTCGTTTCCTGGCATGGCATTCGTATGATTTTAAATATCATTCCGTATAAAGTTGATTTATCGTATGAAAAGTATTGCGTTTAAAGTTGGAGTGCTACATCCAAAACTTAGCCCCTTTTTATTCACTTATTTAAATATAGATTACTTCTACATATCTATTTATAGTCTATCATACCTGACTAAAATAATCTTTTCACATTTCTAAGAAACGATTTGAACATTACCTGTTTTGCAGGGGCATGTATCCATTGCGTTGGTTTCACTAATCATCTTTAAGAATTGATGAATCGTTACGCCCTTTGAAATATATTAAATTCGTTCGCTAACGATCCGTTAAATTCTTAACGAAGACTGGTGAAACCCACCAATTATGTGTTCTTATTGGTTAATACAATAATGAAGCACATTTTCATTGGCTAATAGTCATGTAATAAAAAACATCCTTAAAATTGTTATAAGCTGTACTTAATGATACTGGAGTGATCGATTACTATCTAGATAGATGTAAAAGAAAACATTTACGAGCGAATCGCCACAGGAAAATCTATATGGGGCGGGGGGGGACCTATCATGTCGATCGCGTCGGATGAACAAAATTTAACCTGAATTTTCTCACTTAACCTATTTCTGGAAAGTGTGGACAATGTAAACGCGTATAACGCTAAAAACTGTAAGATTAAAGCGTGTGAGATTTTTATTTTTATGATATTCCTGAGTCGAGTCATTCTAAAACATTTAATCTCTTCGTCCATTTTGAGTTAATTCTAAATGGACAAAACTTTTAGTATAACGTAATTTTTTACTGCTTGTTGTCGCTGTGCGGGCCGGTTTTAGGTCTCTTAATAGCGTAGCTAACAAACAAGTTAGGCAGAGCCCAGTCGAGGGACTGTGCATGTGTGCTACCGCCAGACTTCAATAGCGAGCATTCGATTTGAATGACCTACTGCTACAGGTGTGATTTTGTGTGTATGTGTGTGTGTGTGCGCGCGCAGAACTTACGCGGCTTGGCTAATTTTCGTAATTCGATCTTTCAGTTATCTTAATATATGTTATTAGTTTCTAAAATGAAAATTTAAGGAAATATGATAATAGAAGAGACAGAAATAGTTCTTTCATAACATTTAATCACTTATAGTGTTATTTCCCATCTTGAAACAATGCCTGTAGAAAGTTATTGTATTCACTTGCATAACCCGACCGAGGTGGTCGCAGAAAATAGAATTACCGTTAACAAAGCACAAATACAGTGCACCAACCATTGAATAGTTGGTTCGTTTTAATCGATGCTCTCCCTTACCCCGATGATAGGTTCCTCTGCAGTTCAGTCTCTCTCGTTAGAGGCGAACAGCGGAGTGCAGCAGTATCTTCCTATCCGAGAGATTGCAGAGGGAAATTTCTCCCCCTAGGAAGATAATAGTTCCAAAACTGAAAATCTCTCCCTCTCCCGAAATTCGGGAAACTCCCTGCAATCTGAATAAATGGTAAAGGTTTGAACTTGTCTTGTCGAGACCTTTCCAACGACAGCTAAACCACTTCCCTAGTCCTAGTAGTTCCAAAGTTAAAAAAAAATCTCTCCGAAACTCAAGAACGGCCCCTGCGATGAATGATACCGGTTTGAACTCTCTTCCCAAGACCTTTCCAACAACATCTCAACAATCTTCCTAGCCATAGTAGTTCCTGAGTTGAAAGTTGTCAACAGACAGACGGATAGCGCGCCGCTCTATACGTCTTCATGACAGCTTTTGCTGCTGAAGCCTAAAAGAGGCCTTATAATCTCGTTCAATCCTTCCGTCAATGTCCAAAAAATTAATCTCAGAAACCACAAAGTAAGTGTTGAGAGACTAGCTCAGAGCCACCGGAACCATCTTGGTTCGAGCGCTGGGTCAGTATTACCAATATATTTTCTACATTTTTTTTTCAAATTGCTTCCATTCCGTTACACCTATCTGCAATAAAATTGGTATAAACGTTATTCGACATACTAGGGAAATACTGGCGAAGCACCCTAACTGTCAGTGTTGTTGACCTATGAAATTCAATATTACAAATTACGTCAATTAAGTTAGACGTAGCAACATTAAATTCTGCATAAACATTATTCGACATAATCAATGGCGTATTCTGGATTCACAGCTTGGACAACCACTAGCCAAAGTAATAAGTATAAAGAGGGTACGGAGGTCACACATAGTATTGATGATGGTGGTGATGATGATAGGTGTTCTGGCCTCCCTTTCATGTAAATTAATATCACTTGTGCAGATGAAAATATATGTTCACAAGCTTAGGCTGCAGTGGTAACCGAGATAGTCCACAGGATACGCTCCTGAACATATATATAAAAATAATGTGGAACCCACCGTCCCTAAACACTCCAGCTGTCACTGTTGCCAATACGTACCCAAAAAATATATATCATAGATCACAGGGTATAGACATGTAGTCGAGATATCGTTGGCTAGACTAGTTCAGAGCCGCTTGAACGTCTTGATAGGGTAGTGGATCAATATTGCAAACACATTTTTTAAAATTCAATTTTTCAAATTACTTCCATTGCGTTAAACCATAAACATTATTTGACACAATATTGTGGGTGCTTCAGTCCCCAAAGACCTCAGCTGTCAGTGTTTCTAACCTGTTTTCCATAATATACGCTTTGCAACATCTGCATATTATTTTACATAATCTTGTATCATTCGTGTACAATCAGAAGAGTCGGTATGTTTTTTCTTAACTCTCACCAAATATTTTAAACCTAAACTATTCATTTTCCTTAAGAACTCTTTTCAAAATCTAAGAGAATTATAAAAAAAATTGAGAACATAATGCACTAATATTTACAAATTACTATGAAATGCAATGGGTAGCGATCTCGAGATCTTCTCCACAGATGAGTAATGGTACTTCAATTAAATAATGACGTCATAATCTATGGAGAAGATCTCGAGATCGCTGTCCATTGGATTTCATAGTAATTACAAATTACTAGGGCAATGTTCTAAAACTTTTGATAGTGCTCTTAGATTTTGAAATATTTTGGAAAATGTTAAAAAGTGGGGGTGGGAACGAGAAGTTCTCTTTAGTGCTCGGATAATTTAAAGAAATGAATAATCTTAATCTACACCCAACAGCTAGTGTAACTTAGAATAAGACATAGCTAGAATTTGTGTAGACACTAGTATCTAGCCATCACAACTCAGTGTTTTATATGTATCTTGCATGCCAGCGTTGTATCTAGTCTCTACTAATTCTGCAGAGAAGAGGAATGTATGTTGTCGAAACAGTAGACTATGAGCCACATTTGAAATTTCCTTGGCTGATTGGTGACTTCTGTACGTTCTACGATGCGTTTTATGTGGAAGAAACAGGCAGACCTTTAATCTTTCGAATGAACACTCACCTCCATTTTTGCGTCATCAACTAACCAGATGCTCGAATCTCCGTACAGAGACAGACCCAGTCATATAACACGTTTTGATTCATCCTTTCGTGTTGCTTTTACCCATGTTCTGCCTTCTATGGGGGAAAAAAAAAACTCAACATGTTGCCTTTGGGGATGAGCCTTCATTCACAGTCTGAGCGCTAAAATGAAACCTGATCTAATCCTTCAATAACCTCTAACACCCGCGTCTACCTCAGTTGTGTTAGTCAATCGTTCCACACCTTGATGCGTTGTCCAGCAGGTGGCACCACTATTGCTGTTCACTACTAGTCCTTGTTCTACAGATACATGTGACGTCCATTCCCTCTCTATTCGGTCTCGTTAACGGTCGTTATTATGGGCAGAAATATCGCAAAACAATCTTTACAAACATGGATGTGAAGTTACCTATGTGTCATACTTTTCTTGTATGAATACTTTCTCCTCTTAGATCCCCTGATAGCGAAGCTTTACAAAAGGGAACTTATAACACCGCCCAGTCCGTCCATGACTAACCTTAAGGTGTTGTTTGAAAGGTAGCCCTATTGGCTAAACTAGCTCAGAGTCTAAAATAGTTTTAATTGGTGGTGTGATTCGGTGTTGCCAACCTAGTTTCTATAAAGTCCTTTCTTTTTTAAATTGCTTCCATTACGTTAGACGTAGCAGCGCCAAACTTGGCATAAACATTATTCGACAAAATAGAAACACACTGCAGGTGTCTCGTCCCCAAGCACACCGTTGTCAGTGTTGCCAACCCGCGTCCAGAAAATATATCTCATGAACCAGAAGCTGTAGAGACGGCTGAGGTGTCATTTGAAAGGTTTTGGGTAGACTAGCTCAGAGCAGCCGGAATAGTCTTGAGTGGTGCAGCGAGTCAGTGTTTTCAACCAACTGTTTTTACATTCAGTTTTCAAATTCTTCCATTCCCTTCGACTTATTTGCACCAAACTGGCAAAAGTATTAGATAGAATAGGAAAATTCTGTGGATGTCATCGTCCCGAAACATCCCAGTTGTCAGTGTTACCAACCTACTTTCTATACATTCCATTTTTTTACATTGCTTTTATTACGTTAGACGTAGCAATACCAGACTTAGCATAAACATTATTCAACACAATATAAAAGTACTGGGGTTTGCCTGTCCCTAAGCACTCCAGTTATCAGCATTGCCAACCTATTTTATAAAAATGAACGTGTGTACGCCTGAGATGCCCTCGCGATTGTTAGTAGAATCGCAGCGCTAAGTTGTTTATTTTCATTTTTACCAGATATATATAGGAGGCCAACAATACTTTGGTTCTTGCCCACAAATTTGTAAGAATCCTTACTTACTTGTTCTCAGTATCCGTCTAGGTTTTGGGATGAAGCCTCGTCTCTTGAGGTGTCTTAGATACGTTCTCATCAGACTTGCATCTACGGCAGGATACTCAATACCCAGGGACTGCAACACCTTCTGTAAGTTCTCTTGAGAATAGGTACTCAAACGTTGGAAAAACGAAGGTTCCCTAGAAGAATAACACATTTTTGGTTTGCAAATACACTGAAATAATACAGAGAAAATCCTTAATTTCTATGAAGGTTACTTGCTAAGTCATGGGAAAATTTTCTTGCCTAATCGCAAGCTCCATCCGAAGATTAAATCATGTTTGCGACAACCTCTGGTACCACTAGATGGCGCAGACTTTCAATGAAATCAGAATAGAGAGGAGCACAAAATCAGTGCGTGTTCAACTTTCGTCGAGAGTACTGCAACCGTCCGCACAGCAAAAAGTATCAAGATCCTTTCAGGAACCTCGATCTCATACCATATTCACCGAACATTTCATCTTTTCGTTATGACTTCAAATCCAAAGTGAAAGAACCGTTGTGTGCTTCAGGAAGAAAACATTTGCAATGCAACTGACCGTAAATTTGAAAGATTTGTCGATAGTGAAGAACGTGGTATTCATTGTGTTCTTCATCGTTGCCACTTGCGAATAAGTCATGGATACCCTCGAAGCAGCATGAAATTTGGCATCATGACTAGACATGCCTGCAAAGTCATTTTAAGATAGTAAGGCACTTTGAAATTAATGAGAGAGTCCCGAAAATCCAAAATGGCGTCCAAGATTTCATAATTAATTATTGATTCTAGTATTTGAGTGATTTTTAGATTTTAAATGTGTTTTACGGTACCGAACACAAATCTGATATCCTCTGAACGCTGCAACTAATTTTAAATATACCCATAAACCATCGAAATTCAAGATGGCGGCCATTAATTTAAATATTATTGTTATACTGGGGCGATTGGATGAAAAATTGTGCAATTTTTTCATAAAAGCATGAAATTTGGCACGACGACGAGACATACCTGTAAGGTCATTTTAAGATATTGAGGCACTTTGAATTTGATGTAGGAGTCCGGAGAATCCAAAATGGCGTCCAATATTGCATTGTACACCGTGGTAGCACTAGGATTGTGGTCGATGTTATACGCTTTCGAGCACTTTCCTGTTATGAGCACTACTCCAGATCAGTTGTTTCCATCATCATTTTCCTTCCTCGCGCAAGCATTTTATCAGCTCATACCATAACATAAGATAAGATAAAATGAATTGTATGGGCGTCATACCATAAGAAATGTCGTATTTTTGCACCGTGAGGAAAAGAACGATAATCTACCTGGAACACTACCGTTAGTTAGGAAAATAGTCTACATCGGACTCCATAGCACTCTGCCACCTGTCAACCAGTTGTTGAATCCCCCGCTGAAAGAAGTCACCGGTTTTGGAGGTAAAGAACTGGGTCACTCTTTGTCGAACGTCATCCTCATTTTGCAGTGTTTTCCCGGAAAGGTGGTTTTGATGGCTGCGAAAAAGACAGTAATCTGTTCGTACAAGATCTGGTGAAAACGACGGATGGGGGAGTTTCTCCCAGCCACATTCCTTGATCTTAGCACAGGTCCTTCTTGCCTTGTGTGGGCGCGCGTTATCACTGTGGATGAGCACACCCTTGCGATTAACCAGAGCAAGACGTTTCTCCAACAATGCAGTTCGTAGGTGTTCAAGCTGCTGAGAGTATACATCTTCATTGATTGTCTGGTTACGTGGCAAGAGCTCAAAATGGATTATCCTACGGATATCCCACCAAACACTCAACATCACTTTGCAGGGGTGAAGTTCCTGTTTGGGCACAACTCCTGCGCCCCCCTTTAGGTACTTACTGCCGTTTGCGTATAATGTTATGGTAGAGGAACCGCTTTTCATCCTCTGTCACAGTTCTGTCCAGAAATGGCTCAAGTCTGTGAAGGGTGAGCAGGAAACTGCAGATGTCAACTCGCTGCTGCTTCTGCTGAGGGGTTAACGCATGGGGTACATGGTACGAATACTAGATGCCCCAATATCCCTATTCGTTTTAGTTTCATTAACCCACCACACTTCAATCAAGTGTGGTCATTAATAGAGACACTTTAATTAATGGCCACCATCTTGGATTTTAAGGATGCTTTGGTAAACTAAACCTGGTGAATATATTTCAATGGTCTTAATTCACGTTGAGGAGGTCAGCATGTGAAGACAAATAAATCTAACCATAAATAAAGATTGAATTAATGGTCGCCGTCTTAGATTTGAAGAGTCCTTGAGTTACATTCAAATTGGTAAATATCCTTGATCTGAAATTGAGATTCAGAAAGTTACAACCTGAGAGTATGTGAACAAGAAAGTTAATCAAGTCTGGTAATAAATGAAGACATTTGAATAAATGGCCGTCATCTTGAATTTAAAGGATCATTCCGTAGTAGCTTAACCGAATTGGTAAATATCCTTGATCTGAAACTGAGATTCAGAAAGTTACAACCTGAGAGTATGTGAACAAGAAAGTTAATCAAGTCTGGTAATAAATGAAGACATTTGAATAAATGGCCGTCATCTTGAATTTAAAGGATCATTCCGTAGTAGCTTAACCGTTAACGTTTTACCGTTAATTAAAAGTGGTTCAATGATAGAGGGATCTAAATTTCTGTTCGGTACCATAAAATCCACAGATAATGTGAAAATTACTCAAATACTACGATCAAAAAATTTTTTTTTTAAATCTTGGGCGCCATTTTGGATTTCTGGGACTCCTACATTAATTTTAAAGTGCCTCAATATCTTAAAATGACCTTTTAGGTATGCGCATTCACTATGCCAAATTTCATGCTCTTATGAAAAAGTGCACAATTCTTTGAAAAGTTGGCGCTAATTGGCCACACTATTATCTTATAAATTTATAAGATAATACAGTTATTTCTTTGTCTACAAACTGTTTAGCGAGTTCTCAAACTTAGCGGCGCTCTTTTCTAGTTTTGCTCTCTGGTGACGAAAAAAGGAACTAATTTCAACTCACTTTTTCCATGCAACGGTAAAAAAAAATTCTAATTATTTAACTATAACGGGGCTGTTACTTAAAATCTTACAAAGCAGGAAATTTAAGTTATTTTAAAAGGTACGCTGCGAGGGATTTCAATAAATAAATATACGGGGGTACTTTTGACTTGTGCATTACTCCTCGCTTCTTCTACCAGAAATACTTCACACATAACTAATGGGACTAACAATATTCGGGACATTACATACTGTGTCCTTTCATATTTATATTTTGAAATTTCTTCAATATAAGTAATTTCCTCATGATAAAAGTGATTAATGACACTCGCATAATGCAGGGTTCTGTGAAAATATCTTGCGCAATTTCTGTTCAAAACAATGAACAAGGAAATCTAGAATCAGGTTGTCAACATTCATCCGGATATTAATCGAGTAACTAACTAATAATAAACTAAATGAAGAAAGCAGGATTTGATCGAAAAACATTCCAAAATGTTGACATTGTAGCAAGGTAGGTAGGTATGCTGAGACAAAAAGGAGAAAAATAATAAGAAGGAACTTTTTAGCAACATATTTTTCTTAAATAATTCGCACTAAAAAGTTAAAAAAAAAAAAAAAAAATATTTATCCATGACTAAAAACAAAAGCATGAGGCCCTTTCTCATATACAGTCACTTCATAAATTCTTGAAATGACGCGCCCCATACTTTTCTTTTTAGTCATGTTTAAACAAAATTATTTTCTTTTTTACTTTTTAGTAGGAATTGTTTAAGAAAAGTATGTCTTTAAAAAGTTGTTGTTTTTTTTTTAAATATTTTTTTCGAGTTATTTCGGTATTCGGATACTTGTTCTCAAGCTAATGTTTTCTGATCCAACTGTAAAGTGTTCTGCAACCAGTCAAACGCAACACCATTGGAGTATAGTATTTATTTTAGGATAAAGAAGTCCATATTAAATATATATATATATATATTAAAATATATAGAAATATATGAAAGTAACGATGGAATGTTGTATTGTTACCCGCCTTACGTCGCTGTGGAAAATTTCATCATTGTAAGACATCGGGAAATGAGTTAAATTAACGTTGCAAGATTTGAGGACACCACGAACCTTTGAGAACTAAAGAAAAGAACGTAAAAAAAAAAAGCGCAAGATCTGAATTAATGGGGAGGCCTTAACGTGTCTAGAGGGACCTGCCGCTTTCGGTAAAATACTAATGATGAACATTAATGATGCCAAATTAGCTTGTTCGTACGCCGAATTACATACGCCCGGTTTCAACGCTAAATTAAGTGACTTTCTGGTCCATTGAATTTCGACAAGAAAGGAATCCAAAATGACTTTATAATTTTTCGATGAGGTCTCTCCTAAACTGTTATTCAGTGCATTATTGTAGAAATTAATGGAAGGGGTAAGTAGAAAACAATAATTGAAACAGCATTTTATGAACTGAGACCACTCTTCTATTCATTATATTGATGTATAGATTCACCGAAATATATACTTTATCATCACCTATCATATTTTGGACAGAAACATTTATACTAGGTTTCGCAACAGACAACCTTAATATGAAATAATAATAATTCCCGTAAAAATTACAAAATGCGGAATTCTTAACTAGAAGAGCCAACTTTTCAAGTTTAAAATGCGAAAAACGCAGAGCTCTGTTGTTACAGCTTGGGATTGTAATTTGGCGTTGCTTTTCCTGAATTGTAACTTTTGTTACAGTTACTTTCTAAATATAATTTAAAGTAAAATTATAAGAAATGACAGACAGATAGAAAGAAGTAATCTTACAATACTAGAACCATAAAAGGAGGCAATTACAATCGGCATAAACCTATTTTCAGGTACAAGAATAGCCTTACTGGAAACTTTACGCACAATAAAAATATAACCTATACGCAGAATAGGATATCTAAGGACACACCATATTTACTTACTTCACTAGAGCATCGAGAAGCTGCAGTAATGCACTCAACGTATCGCTTTGCTGTGTTCCACTTGCTGCCATCGTCTTCACTCGTTTGTACCAGTCCTCGTACGGGAGAACCTCTATTTCATAACCTTCCACTCTCAGCAGCTGCCACAAATAGCTGAAAATAGTAGCGCCAGTTATTAATAAATAAAAGTTCTGGCCAGACAAGTTGATAAGACAATATTTCAGTTGATCTATTAAAGCTTCTTCAGATGGGTTAATACATAGGTAACCCCAATCTCGTTTAAACCTTTATGTAATTCCTACTACGGTAGTTTTAATATGAGTTCTTTTACTTTGTCTTCTACCTAATTTGATAATCGTTCAACAGATCTCGTGGAGAGAAACCTGCTTCTTATCTGTTGGTATACAGTTATTTCTCTCGTCTATTACACACAAAGCACTAATTACAATCATGATATACAGCGTGTTTCAAACAGAATGACCCTATTTCAAATAATGATATTTATTAATAAAAATGTGGTACAGTTACAAAACAAATTACTAATTATGAAATAAGGTCTAAAGTTTCACTCACCATAATTTCAAATCCCCAATGTGCCCTCCAACCGCTGCACCATAGCTGAATTCATCCCAAATGCGTCTGAGAGTGTCTTCTGTCACAGAATTTACTACAGCCGGCATTCTTGTTCTGAGCTCATCCAAGTCAGCGGGTATGGTGGAACATAAACCCAGTATTTTACATCGTCTAAAGTCACGCTGCACTGTAAACACAGACTCAGTCTTGGTAAATTCGAGAACGTTGAAGTCTTGTGTTGACTAGACGCCATCTTTTCAATGAGTAAGCGCAGTGGCTGTTTGGGTACTAGTAGTGGCACCTTGCTGTAGTCATATCAAACTCTAGGGTGCGACCGTTCCCGTGGTACAAGTCGTGGTTGCAGTGATATACGGTTTTAAAATCGGGTCATTCTTTTTGACACACGCTGTATTTTGCGATTCTAGGTGAACGCATCCTCGAACGACAGGAAAGGTTAAACAGTAGGTAAAATTTACTCAATGACATAATAAATTTTGAATTTGAATTCTATTTATGGTCTTTGGGAGTAACAGAATCAGAAAGCTGTGCTGCCTATACTTTATACAACGCACAGTATACGCTTCTTAACTTTTTTTGTCGTTCGAGAATGCGATCACCTAGAATCACGAAATATTTCGCGATTTTATTTGGTGTTTTGTGTATTACAAACGAGACAAATAGTTGCATAGGAACTTAAGGTGGAAAAAAAAACACCTAATAAGCTTGATTGTATGAAGTGAAATATTGACAACAGTTTTTTTTATCAACTTACCCATGTACCCAAGATAGTAAAGATAACCTATCACACAATTGTATTCAAATTGCCCGACAACTCTCGTAAAATTACTGCCAAGAGCTTATTCAACTCTAATAACTTGTAGCAATTATGCAGCAACAGACCTAGTTGACACTTCATGAAAGCGTTAGTAATATGCAGCACAACTGGATTGCAATTGCTCTGCAGCTCCTCAGCAATTGCTCTGCAACTCTCCAGCAATTAATCTGCAATTCAGCAACAATTCATCTGTTACTCAGCAGAAATTCGTCTGCAATTGTATAGCAATTTCTATGCAATGTTTGGAAAAATACTTTGCAGTAAAGTGAGCTGTAAGATACCTGGAGTTCATTTCCTATACGTCTTGAACAATATGAAGTAATTCTAACCGTAAAGCTAAATTAACTGTAACGTATTTTCTCAAACGTTGTATAATGATTGCTATACAATTGAAGATCAATTGCTGGAGAGTTGCAGATGAATTGCCGCTGAATTGTAGATCAATTGTTACATAACTGCAGATCAAGCGTTACCGATGAATTACTACAGAGATGCAGAGTAATTTTGCTACAGAGTTGCAGAGCAATTGCTTAGAGTTTAAGCGATTGCTGGTAAATTACACAGTAATAGCTTCAAAATTACACAGTTACAAAATGGCAGAGTAATTTATGTTAATTTCACAGTAAATTATAAGTTTAATGAAATAAATATATATTACCACTAAATCTGCAGGTCTCCGTTTAAAAGCAGCATTATTATACAGGAGACCGAAATTTCAAACTTCTTGCCTGTTTGATTCATGATGCAGTAGGTTATTCTTTCAATAAGCATACACTACAACTTGATGTTTCGTAAGTAAAAATCCACTTACATCATCAGGTGGAATTTCTTATTAATTATATTTGCAAATTCTCGATGCTGACATATGGTGTTTACATTATGGCACCAACTTTATTTGTATGAATGAATGAAGGTATCCATTATGTAACAATTTTGAGAACAGTTGTTAATGAACCACAGTTAAAATTAAAACCTTACCAATAAACGGCTCTATGATCAAGTCAGTATTTTGCTAGGGTCCGATCTACTTATTCATTTTTAGTTTCGAAGAATTTTATCATGATACATTTACAGACACACACATTTGTCTGTAATGTATTAGGATAAATGATCATCTCATATGATATTATGAGATTATTATTATTAAAAATTATAGGTCCATTACTATTTTGAACTGTCTAGCGAGACTTTTAGAAACTGTTGGTTGTGATCATCTGCAATTTAGCCTCAAGCACGTGTTAAACGATGACCAACACGGCTTTATATCTGGTAAATCTGTGGTAACTAACCTTTCCCAAATAATAAATTTCATACTTTGAATCTGAATTTTATTTATGTCCTTTATGCATCTAAGAGTCAGGCCTGGATAGAAGAGGGGAAAGGATTCAGAAAGGTGTCGGCAAGAGCCTATGTTGAAGGTGCCATCCCGGCATTTGCCTGGTATAACTGAAGTAAACCCCTGAAAAAACCTCAGTCAGAATAATCGGCAGCTGGGATCGATCCCACGACCTCCCGGATGCTACGCTAACGCTCTGCCACTGAGCTTCAAGGTATCAATCTGATATTGTTTACATAGATCTAGCAAAGGTCTTTGACAGTGTTGACCACAATATACTATTAAGTAAATTAAGTAACGTGGGACTCTCTCCAACATACCTTAAATGGTTTAGATTTTCGGGTCAAATCAGGTAATTTTCTATTTGATATCGGCACTATTACGAATGGTAAACCTCAAGGTTCTCCTTTGGGAACCTTATTATTTAATGACATTATGACAGCGGTTAGACTCCATACGCTGACAATTCGTAAATCTTTAGAGAAGTGAATAACGCAAATGATATATAAAAATATTTCAGGATATTGACAAAATTATTCATTGGTGTTCAAATTACAATACGACGGTTAATACTCATAAAACTAAATTGATAATCTTCACGAGTAAAACTCAGTATTATGTCAGTTATTATAGGATAAATGAAGCTGTCATTGAAAAAGTTACTGACATTGAAGATCTTAGAGCTACTTTGATTTTAAGTTACGTTTTAATAACCATGTTACTAGACTTATATGTGAAGCACGGAAATTAATAGGTTCTCTCTTTAATCAACGGTATTATTTTACTAAGATTGGTATATATTTAACACTGTACACAGTGCTAGTCAGATCCGAACTAGAACACGCTGCTACTGTTTGGAATAACTTATCGCAAGTGTCAAGAATTAGAATAGAATCTGTACAAAGATGCTTTTTCAGGCTATTATGTGACAAATTCAAATTACTCATGATTACTGGTGTAAATTTTTTAATGTTGAATCGTTAGAACATAGAAGGAAAATTACTGACAAAAAGGTTTTGGAGAAAATCTAACAAAAGAAAGTCAGTGCTCTTATTTTATAGAACATTTGAATTTTGCTGTATCATTGTAAAGAACAAGGCATCACAAATTATTGACTGTTTCTGACAGAGGTTGTATCCTGTTGAAACGTTTAATCAACAACTATTATGTACAAAAACTGTAATTCAATCAAATATCTGTATATCTATCTGTTACTTTATTTTGCACATTTATATGTATATTGTATGACTTTGCTATATTGGCATTATGCTGTTCGTAGCATTTAATAAATATTACTTTACACTGTTATCATTTTAATATTATTTTTCGTCATTCTCCATTTTATTTTCCCTCGCCTTAATTATTTTTTTTATTATTTTTCCCTTATTATTATTATTATTATTATTATTACTATCTATTTTACTCCTTTAGGAAACCTCTCCCCGACTCCTAGTTACCTCCACACTTCCTTCACCATTTGGTGTTTTCTCCAGCTGCTGTAGTTATTTTCCCGTTTCCATAACCTGGCCACCTTGTTACCTGGCTTCAGTTGTCAAAATTTCCGCTCCGCAGCGCCAGTTCTCTCTGTCCGTCTTTTCTCCTATTATGTGAACATGCCTTCGGCGAAACGTTGTCGCATTTTTATTGTGTTTGTGAGGTTCCTGTACAACCTACCTGTCTTTGAATTCTGATACCTTTTTCTATCTTAGTTTACCATCTTATATATAAGGTAAAATTAGAAATAAAAGAAGTTAGACTTGCGATTCTACTAAAAATCGCAAAGGCTCCGGTTTCTCGATAGTATTTTAGCAACGCAAGCATTATCTTTTATAAAATACCTCTGCTTATCCATACCATTATTTGCCATTGTAGTTCGCCCTTCTCATAGAGAAAAGCTTAATTTTAACTATTGCGGAATTTAGAGTTAACTAGTCGGGAGCAACCCCCGTTCCGCAAGAAAATTATCTCTGGACATTGACACAATTGTTCCTTACTATATTTTGTCTTTTCCGTAAGAAAAAACGCTTATTATCAACTATAAGCACATTTTCATGTAAGTATAGGGGACAAGCCCCCCTCGCCAACTTTCCATACAAAAATGCTTAATTTTAACTATTAGGATAGTCTGAACCTTTATCTAAAGAACATAAATAAAATTAAATTAAAATAATTAATTTCAACTATTAGGGAATTTAGATGTAAGTATTCGGGGGCAAGCCTTCCCTGGCCACCCGCTCCTTAAGAAACTTACTTTGCATTTATACACAATTCTTCGGTATTATATTTCGTCTTTCCCGTTAGAGAAACGCTTATTATCAACTATTAGCAAATTTTTATGTAAGTATACGGGGGGAGGGGGGCAAGCCCCCTGGCTCCCCGACAACTTTCCTTTGTTCTTGCACGTACACTTTGACTAATTTAAAATTACTACGTTTACTTCAAGTCTCAAGCATAATTACAAAGCGAACTACAACCACAGTCATCTAGTGGTAGATCTAGAAACTAAATGATCTGGTTAGGAAGATAGTAAGTACCCAGACTATCCGTCAGATGGCACCTAAGTCACTCCACCAATCATGGAATTTTTGGACATGGACGCCATGAGCGGGAATAATAGGTCCCTTTTGCTATGGCTCTGCTATCAAGGGACCTAAAAAAAGAGAGGGAAGGGATACTTTTATTATTCTCCAGTTGTAACACACACACAAAAAAAAAACAGAAGAAATTAGTAAATTTCGATCTACGGGATTTGTAAAGTATGAAGAAATAAGTGACAAACACGTGCACGGAAACAAAAGAGCAAAGGGATAGTGGGGTGCAACGTAGCGGAAAACGCATCAAGTTCGGAATAACTGACCAACGCAATACAAGTAAGTTTCCGGATAGGATCGCGTAAGGTTATATATTGAAAATGTTGTGTGAACAGGAGGAAACGGGAGAGGGGATGGAGGAAGATGGGGGTTGAGATATTGAAGTTTAGGTCAGGCTTCATTTTCGCGCGCAAATTGTGACATAATCAGTGTGTTGCGGTGCTGGTCGTAGGGTGCAGAATATGCATTATAGCAACACATAAAGATACATCAAAATTAGGATTCTGTGACTGGGTGTGTACGGAGACTGGAGCATCTGGCTTGCTGATGGCGCAAAAGTGGCGATAGTTGTTAAAACTCCATTGAAGGATCGGCCTGTGTGCTCCACATAAAAGGCATCACAAAATTTGCAGATTAGGATGTAATTTACGCGTAAATACGTGCAAATTACGTGCGTGAGAGAGAATATGAATTTTACTGAACTGCTATTTTAGCACTGTGTAAAAGTAAACAATTTAGTAGTTGTTTATCAATAAAGAAACGATTAACATAAAGAAGAGCTACTTACTGAGAATCCATTGTGCGAGTATTTGTCAAGTGAAATATTTTCCCAATGGAATGTAACATATCCTGTGTCATCTGAATCACAATCGAGCTTACAAAATCAACTGGCGTTAGTTCAATCTACAATTAAAACAAAGTAGCATTCCCTTAGTGAAAATAATAATAATAATAAATTAACGAAGATATTAATGCATTAGTTTCTAACTTATTAACATAGTAAATTTCATTAAAAGTAACACAATTCATGGTTTTAATTATCAATTTCCGTATTGTTATGGTTTTTACATTCTTGCATCTTATAGCGGTCACCGTACACGTAAATTCTTTTTTTCTCATAAGTAAAACTCCCATGTAATGAGAAAGTTACCTTAATTATTTTCACTGACAAGTTTACATTTAACAATTATATCCAGTCTTGATACACTTTTACCCTGCAGCACGTAAACTTTTCATACAACTCACTGTTTCGGAAATGCTGGCAAATCTAGCCCCTGATAGCTGACAATCATTCCTTTTCCCAGGCCTGATAGGTCCCGTTCTTTGCTCGTAGAAGAGCTGTTTGTTAACTTTGCAGATCATCAAGTCTTACATAATTGCAGCGTACGACCTTGCCACGTGTGATTCACTAGGTGTGTATAATGTCTGCAGTAGGGGTGTCCATAATAATGCGACTGTACTCTGTATATTACATTATTTAAAACAGTATTGTTAATTCTATACACATATGTATGCTTCTGTCGTGGCCGTGGCTCAGTGGCAGAGCGTTGGCTTAGCACTGGAGAGGTCCTGGGATAGATCCCAGAGGCCTACCATCCTGACTGAGGTTTTTCCTCAGTTATACCAGGCAAATAGTGGTGCCTTTAACTTAGGCCCTGGCCGTCTGCCTTCCAACATCATTTTCCCACCCTATCTCGGCCTGAGCCTCAGATGCCAGTCTCTTAGTGTAATATTTCATCACTTAAGGTTAATGTAAAGCAACGATCTCCAACAACAGATGGCAGCACTACCTCCATATATGTCTAAATATATTTTTATCGTTGCATGCAATTTCAATGCTGCTCCTACAAATTCAAGCCTATAGAGTTCAAACTTTCAGGGAAGAAAGTTCATAACCAATCCAAGAGTTCGATCAATGCAAATTTTTAATTTTTGTTTTTCTTCATTGTTGAAATCCCCTGATTGTTGTTGTGAATATCAAAACCTATAACAATGAAGCTCTTTCAACAATGAACATCTGCTATCAAACCTACAAAGAGTAACTCCGGACTAGTCGGATATATGGGCAACAAATACAAGATTTACGACATTGAATATAAAGTGTTAATTTAAGAAGATTAGAGAAAGGTTATGAACTTTCTTCCAAAGTCTGAACCCTCTAGGCTTAAATTTGTAGGAGCAGTATTGAAATTTCGTGCAATGGAGATAGTGCTACCATCTGTTGTTGGAGATCGTGGCTTTACATTAATTAACCTTAAAATAAATGCAAATTCGAATGCTTCTCTAGTCTTCACAACTAGCTGTTACTAATTTCCTTTTTCGCAGGCATGATTCGAATCCTGGACTTCCTCATGTTTACTAGTCTGCAACGCTAACTACTACAGTAAGACCAAAAATTCCACTTCGAAATGTTTACGAAAATAAATCATAAGGTAATCGCATGATAGTGAATCGGACGTGCACCTTTTTCTGACGTAAAACTGTGAAACTCACAAAATCCCTCTTTAGGTCCATTAATAGCGTAGTTAACAAAAAGGAACCTTATAATCCCCTTCAATCCGCCCGTCTGTCCGTGACCTAAAAATATATCTCACGAACCACCAGGTATAGAGAGGTGGGTGGGTGAGGTGTCGTCGGAGAGACGATTTCAAAATCGCCTTAACCGTCCTGATTGATGCAGTAAGTCAGTGTTGCCAACCTATTGTGTGAAAATTAAAAGTTTCAAATTGCTTCCGCTCCGTTAGACATAATCTGCACCAAAACTGGCAAGAACATTATTCGACACAATAAAAAAAATACTGTGAGTATTCCCATCCCCAAGCAAACCAAGCTGTCAGTGTTGCCAACCCCTTTTATAAAAATGAATATGTATCTGCGATGCTATCAAGAGACTCTCGGAGTCTTCGCCATTATTAGTAAAATCACAGTGCTCACATCTTTCTTCATAACTTAAAAGAAAGAAGAAACTAAAAACTCTCATAATATACAAACATCTACAACACGTAGGGAAAAAATCGACTAATATTTAGGCCCGTGTTTTAAATACACAAAGGTCGCCTTGAAAGTAATGACCTATTTGGTATAAAACAATCAGATCATAACATTTTGAAATCAATTTAATTCACAATTAGCACTGATCTTGTGGCACTTCTCAATAAAAATAATAATAATAATAATAAAAAAAAACAGATTGACGCATTTGCCGTCATGATCCACAAGTTCTTGCATTTTCATGTCATATATTTTTGTCGGCAACCCATTAAACCAGTATATAAACACCTTCCTGAGTTTTCCCTACCAAACGCTCTTTCAATTTAGCAAGACATGAAAATCCCTGGCTGTATATAGGATGCTCAAAATTCTTTCACGCAACTTGTAGAAGCAGTGCTTGAACTTCGGCTAAGGGTATGTGGACACGCAGTGTCATACACCAGGATGGATAGCCAATCGTCCGAATAAAATGTCCCCGACGTTTTCCTATCCAAGGAATAGTTTTTTTTTTTTTTTTTCCTTAGTAGGACAGAAAATAGCTTCACGAAGTTAGGACAAAGTTCTGTAGATGGTAGAGCTAATAGCCAATAATTAATTACACTGGACGTTTTAGGGCGCTATGAACGGGCATTAAATTGTGATGACGGGCACTTTCGGGCATTTGAAGTGGGAACAGGATAATGGGCTGGCGGCAGCATTCAATGGCGATAGAATCTTGTGGGTCGTTCTGGTAATATCTTAAATTTGGATCCTGCTTATGATAAATTGCCCAATATAGGTAGTAACTGAAAACCGATTTTAAAAATCCCTTGATTTACACTAGTTTATATCTGATAAGTATTTATCTCTTGAAAAATCATCATAGTTCCATTTCATAACACAGCTTGAAATGAAACGTAAATGATTTACGTGGCTATCAAACCCATAATGATTTGATTGTTAACTATCTGGGAACTCCAACTTATTTTATGCTATATTCTATTTGTTTACAAGTAAAACATATTTAGAAACACAATCATACCTGCCAATTGACTTCCGGAGCTGATTCAGTAAAAATGCACGCCTGTAACATCAGAAGAGTAAAATCTGCTGGATTCCAACCAGCATCTTCCTTTGATCCAGCCACGTTTCCACATCTGAAAGTGGTAGTAATTAACTTTAGCTGTAACACTACAAATTATCACCTAAAGACCTGTAGTAAAAATTCTGTCAGAGATTCAACTCCTAAAATTTATTTTTCTCCTGTCAATAACAAGCATTCCTTACTCAGCGTTTAACCATTTTAATTTTTTAAATCTCTAGCTAATTTGCGAAAATGATTTTAGCATTTTCGAAATTATAAAAAAAAAAATTGAAGGGTTCAGGGAGACTAGGTTAACCCACACCCTGGTCAAAATTGAGCTTTTGACCAGTATATTATTGCCATCTACCGACTTTTGCCCGAACCACTGGTTGGTGTGGCTTGGCCGTGGAGTGCGGAATAAGCCAAAGTATGAAGACGGTTGGTATTAACATGTATTATAGGCCAGTTCGTATTTTCCCTTTTTTTTTCTTAAAAAGTTAAAATTGTGGGTTAGTCTCCCGCTGAACACCTTCAATTCCGCGATTGAGTTTACGAAAAATTCTCACTTATTTACATTAATTTGACAAATGAGTAACTAATGCTATTAACTTTTCTTCCTTTATTTTAATTTTTGCAGAAGAAAAGGGAGAATATTTGTACTGAAAGGAAATAAGCGACTAAACAAATAAGACGGCATTGAAGTCAAAAGAAGAAAAAACGACAAAAAAGTACTGTATTATATATGAAATATAAAATATGTTCCGAAAACTGAAATCAACAATAAGTATCTTTTTTGGATTTGCAATCACTTTCTGTGATTTTTATTTAAGGCCTTTAGGAATCTAAGGTTCAGGCCGGGACATGGGAGGGAAAAGGATTCGGGAAGGTGTCGGCCAGGACCTATGTTGAAGGTGCATCCCGGTGCATATTAAATCGTTATTTTTTAAACATGTTTTAGGATCAGGCAGGCAGTAATGGCCTAAACCATTACGTTTCTAAGCTAAGAGATAATGTCACTCGGTGAGCTTATTCCAGGAACAGGGCAGTGAAAGATAGCAGCCAGACCTTTATCTAGGTAACATATTGGCATTCGCCTAGTGAAACAGAGAAAACCTTGGAAAACTTCAGTGAGTATAGCCTCCCCACTTCTAATCTGCAGTCAGCGACTGTAATAATGAACTATGGTAATAACTCTTTATTAATTCATCTTCAAAACTACATCTGTTCCTAAAAGAAATTCTGTTTTCCTTCCCACATCTCTGCTAGCATATGCACTTCATTTAACACCTTTCTGTCAAGTGAGGTCTATTACATTAAATATCTATTTATGAAAATAAGAAATAAAAGTAAAAATATTCTATAGTTTATAGATAACGAGGCACAAACCAAGTACCAAGAAAGTAATATAATTCTTAAATAAAATATTCATGTTTTAGATTTAAAACGCAAGTTTGGGTTTCCAACAAGAGTTTGTATATTGTGAAATATTTTATGTATGAGATGAAATTGTACAGTGAAATATCACGTTACATCAAGAGCAAAGAATAACTTCTGAACTTGGACAGGACAAAGGTCAACCCGGGCAGACAGAGTCAGCAAGAACCAAAGTCCAACTGGGTTCTGATTGGCGCTAAAAAGAGACTACTTCGCTCTGATTGGTGTTTGCATTAATCTCTGTGATTAGTGAGTGTGATTCTCCCATAAAGAACATAGGAAATGGGTTTTGTATAAAAACCCGATATTTGATATCTCTTGGCCCGTCTTGGATCGTCTATACTCGTGTTTCTCGCCAATCCTTGTTGGCCGATATTTGAAGCCCGACCTGCCTGCATCTCCAAGTGACCAAGTTCAGCTCTGGCAGAGACCTTTCATCAGAGACTAAGTTATAACATCAAAAAATACACATCTCATTCTATTCTATTAAGACTATCATACTTCAATCAAGTGAAATATCAGGTGAGTTGGAACCCATTCTTTGCATGCTTTTGACTATGTGTTTGATTAGATACAATTATTGTAATGTGTTGCTCAGTGGGTTATTAGGTACATATTAGGAGAATTGCGTTCGTGCCAAATCATATTCCATTTTAACTATGCCGTTTAGTAATAGTAAATTGTTCTATACACAGTCAAACCCCAGTGTCTTATTCACACTTTAATAGCCCATTATTTCCACGGAACGAAACTACTGTTGTAAAGGTACCTACAAGTAAGCACATACCTATCTTTTTGAACACGCTCTTTGCCCTCTTTTGTAAATAACAACATATTTAACCTGGTGGATTAAGGTAAGTTTATCTTATAAGTCCATCCAAATGGACTAACAACGTCACCAGGTCGACATTTCTTTGAAACAAGTTGTTTCATTTCTTACCTGTAAATAGTCACCGGAAGACCTTTAGATTTTGCCCGTAAAATCAGCTGCTCAGACACCCATTTCGTTTGTGCGTAGCCACTTGTTAGCTGATCCGCATATACTGTCATGTCTGCATCCTCGTGGCAATCCTGTAAGCCTTCTGGGAACACTGCATCAGTACTACTCGACACAAATTAAAGAAACATTAACATACAATTATCTCACGCCAATAATAATCAAAGACAAAATATTACATAATAAATACAGAGTGATTGAAAAAAAATTAACAGTTATTTATTCAATGAACTAGAACTGATAGCACAATATATAATAGAAAAAACTATTTTATCTCCAATTAATTTCCAATTTTTCATCAACATTGTCAATGAGTTCATCAAATCTTTTCTATGTAGCCTCCATAACCCTGAGACACATTTCTTTTCGTATTTTCTGTGAAATATTCTGCAGATTACGTGGCTTCGTAGCATAAACACATTCTTACATAAGAAGCCCACAGCTAGAAATATCACGAAGTGAGATCTGGAGAATATACTGGCCATGCTGAAGACTCTCTTCCAATCCATCTTTGTCCGAAAGAAAATATATATGTATGTACAATTTTTCCGTATAAGTGTTAACATTTTATTGAATCACTCTGTATTACAATACAATTATCATTATTACGGCATTGAATGAAGTAACGTAAGTTATTCAGAAACATTAATCAGTTATAGTGAATCAAGTTTCCAATCTACATTATGTTCATGTAATAAGTATTTCTTCTTCATTATTATTATTATTATAAATATTAAGAAATTTCAAAATGAGGAGATCTCTCAGAAAGGGATATCGAAGGGAACATCATAGATATGGCCTTCCCAAATTTTTAAATAAAATGCAGTAAAGAGATGAAGAATAAAGAAATAATAGTGGTTAGAAATATGTTTGTAAAAGTCATAAGTATTCACTAAAGCTCCACAAACACTAAAAGAAGAAATAGTATTAGTAAAAGCAAGCATACCTGATATAATGCACAGGTTTTATTTTATTGTCCAAAGCGAACACAATTATATTTTCAGTTCCAAGAACGTTAGTACTATGTAAGGCTTGGTAGGGGTAAATTAGGTTGACAGTAGCAGCTGCATGAATAATGAAGTCTATTTCATAGGTAAGGTACGCAAAGTCATCCTCTGTCATTCCTAGGTTAAGAAGTGTTACATCACCTGAGAAGAAGAAAAGTAGACAAGATAAATGGTGCGTCTGAGTCATGCACTAGAAAATCAAACTACAGAAGAGGAGCTGGAGGATTATCAACACTATGGTTATTTACTGCAACAAAAGTTATGGGAATTATGTACAAAGATAAACATGTATATGAATGAGGTAATACTAGTGCGTGCGTGCGTGCGTGTGTAGGATAATCAGATATCGAAGGAAGTGTCCTTCCTTGTAAAGCTTTGCCTACCGTCCTACTTGAGGACAATGTCTTCAAAGTTTTGTCCACTATCCTTCTTTAAAAGGACATATTTCAATTTAGTCAAGTCCTACTGTCCTCCTTTAAAAGGACATCATTCAATGTAGTCGTGCCCTACTGTCCTCCTTTAAAAGGACATTTTTCAATTTAGTCGTGTCCTGCCGTCCTTCTTTGGTATGACATGTCCTTTCTTTTAAAGTCTGTCTTTATGTCCTTTCTTCTTTTTTTAAAAATAACAAATACGCTTTAAAATTTAGAAGGTACAAAAAAGTTTCAATTCTCTGTGACATGTTGAAGGCGTATACCAGCAGCCACAACAGCATTTAGCAGAATGATACTTGGAACATACACAGCCAAATTAGTATCTACCTCCGTCATATTGAGAGCAGAGTTCTTCGGTATTTTTTAAATTCAATATCAATCCATTTCAACCAAGGTGCCAGTTCATTTCTTGTTTTCCTTCGCTTTAAGTCCTCATGCCATCAATACGAATTAATGACTGATGATTATGATCAAACATAGAGGTATGTTAACAAAATATACCTGAAATAAACGCGCAAAGTTCGGGAGGTAATTAATCTTATCAAAACAAGGAAAAAGTTCCTTTGAAGAAATTTCGAGTCATTCGTAGTTTCGGATCCATAGGAGCTCAAAGTACGTTATAGCTCGACACATAATGACGTAAGTGGTGTAGGCGTAGCAGATCACAAAGTACTCAATACATCTATGTAAGTCATGTTTATGATTGCCGAATGCAGCTTAGAGGGAATTTCTATGCTTGGTATATTAAACCGTTTAGTTCCTTGATAATAAAATTCTTATGTTGCGAAACCTGTCTATGTGGCATTCCCTCAATCATAAACATTGTATCATTGTATATAATCGTTAGTCAAAGATTTGAATCTGAAAAGAAATTTTTAAAAGAGAAGAAAAATCTAGCTGCAGCCCTTCATGTTCGCAATCTGGTAACACTGGTTCCACGCCACTAGACCTTTCACTTCCCAGCCGGATGGACGATGCAAGCGGGTAAGTTTTAAGTTTACGCTCTCTAATTATTACTTTAACCCTTTTAGGTTTCAGCAGCAAGTCCTGTGAAGCCTTATGTGCCCGCTCGGTTCGTTTGTCGACAACTTTCAACTCAGGGACTACTAGGGCTAGGAAGGTTGTTAATGTGTCGTTGGATGGATCTCGCCGCAAATTTTCCAACGGAACACTGATCATCCAAATAGGATGCTTGCTGCTGAAAGCTGGAGGTAGCATATATGTACAGTCCCCCGACTGGGCTCCGCCTCACTTGTGTATAAATATAAATGTATACATTACGTATTAAATCCAATATATATAAATTTACTAACCGATTTCCCGGCGTTGCCCGAGTACTTATTTACCCCAATCTTCTATTACACAGCAAAAGGAATGATTTCAATGTCATTTCGGGGCATTTTATTTTTCACCCCATATCACCTCCACACCGAAAGGGCTGAACTTGGACTTAAACGGCATCAGGAGTGTCACTATTCATCTCAGCGGCCTCGAAAACTATGGATTCGACACTAATATCTGCCGTTTTCGATTATATTTGCAAGTCATCCCTTCCGATCCCTATTCCTTATCACCCCCATGCCGATGGGGCTGAACTTGAACTTAAACGGCATCAGGAGTGTCACTATTCATCTCAGCGATCCCGAAAACTATGGATTCGACACTAATATCGGTCGTTTTCGATTATTTTTACCTTCCCCCCTTCCCCCCCCCCCCCCCTTAACCCCCCCTCCCCCCCCCCCGCATGTCGATGGGGCTTAACTTGGACTTAAACAGCATCAGGAGTGTCACTATTCAGCTCAGCGATCCCGAAAACTATGGATTCGACACTAATATCGGTCGTTTTCGATCATTTGTACATGCCACCCCCTTCCAACACTTTAGAGTGCCAGGGGTGTGATAATTATTTTTTTCCAGATTGTAAGTGTACCAAGTATGGTAGAAATTGCTCCAGGTATTCCAGAGTTATGCTGGAACATACGTACATACATCCATTTTTATATCTACAGTATGGATAGATTATGTTTAAATCGAGCTCTATTGTACATATTCTTATTCTCTTATCCTTCCTATCTCCTCATCTCTTGTACCAGCGTTCCCCAAGGTCTTAGTAGAAGAATAAAACGTAGAACAACGTAAAGTTTGTTTGTTTTTTTCAACAAGAATGAAAGACTAGCGACAAGTAAGTATAATAAGGTGATCTCAATTGTACCGCCTCCGTGGGCAACATGTATGAATACAGGTCATAGATAGTTCCAAAGTAAGAGTATTAGTACTTAAAATATTTCATTCCTACAGAAATCTATCCAAACACCAGGAGAGAAAAAGATATATGGCTGTATAAAGTTAATTAGCAGAATGTAAATGACGACCAGATTACCTTTAACGGGGACAACTCTCCACTCCATCCTCTTCTCAATTTCCTTGGCCTCCTCTTTACCGTTCAAGATGCCGTAATCTCGAAACGACTTCTTAATACGGTCTAAAAGACCAATCTCAGGAGTTTCTCTAACTAGACAATATATTGTCGTCTGCAATGGTACAAAGAATTATTTATTACAGAAACATAAAAAAGACACGATAAAAGAGAGAAAAAACAATTTTAAAAAAAATCATTAACTAATTCACTTGTCTTTATCTTGCCTGGAAGCAAGTACAACGTCCTGAACCCGATTTAAGCTTTCAAGCTTTCGTCTATGAAATAAGTATATCTTCCAGGACGAAAGATTAAAAAGATAATTAAGAAAATAAAAATAGTTGAAACTAATTCATATTTCATACGAAATATCGTCAATAATTCGTGTACTCGGTGAGTTGCTTACTTAATGTTATGATGCACGACTAACGATACTTTTTTTTTTTTTTTTTTTTTTTTTTCGAGAGCGAAGTCTTTTACTTTTCAATTCAAGAAATTTCCCACTTTCGTCATATGCTGGATATGCTCCGAAATTTAGAGCTTCCACCAGGTATTGGACCCGGAACTAGGTGTCAACTACTCGACCAAGCAGAAGATCTAATAGAAATAAAAACACATTATATTTTTCTTCATAATCTTTGTAAGCATGATTCAAAAGATTTTAATACACTTTTGTATAGCTGTGGCGTATAGCCTAGAAGGAAACTTAATACTAAATTTCATCTTCAATATTCATCCCCGAAGCACAGTTTAAGTGTTAGAGTGAAAAATCAACATTGAATAGTAATATTTTAGAAAATAAAAGTAGAATTTCCAGGTATTTTTAATGACATAACTGTTTGTAGCCAAAGGGAAATGTAAATTTCATATAACAATAATAAATACGTGAAATTGTATAGCAAAAACAAGGCAGATTCCAAAGAGTAATTAGGGGAAGCGGAATTTTACCCCCCTGAAATCTATCCCCGAGAAAAACGTGACGTCACAAAACTTGTGGAACAGTAGCTCTTAGAATTGTGTTTGTGGCCGGAAATTTACCCAACCCCCTCCCTCCCAATTAATTATTACATAGTCTGTCAGATTTTGATTCATATGATTAAATTAGAATTTTAATATTAATTAAAATCCCGACTCGGAATTTCCCCCCTTAGTCTTTTAAAATATAGTAGAAGGCGGAATTTTACCCCCTTAGTTTAAAATAGTGGAAGGCGGAATTTTACCCCCCTGAAATTTACCCCTAGTTTAAAATAGTGGAAGGCGGAATTTTACCCCCTCCCTGAAATTTACCTCTAGCGTCGTTTTAAAATTATAGTGGAATCCAGTATGAATTCCATCACCACCAGCATACATCGAGATACCAAAAACACTAGCACATATAGCTGGTGCGATAAATTTAGCACACTATGCTTTACACCAGCAAAGCAGGTTCATTTTACAGCATAACAAGCTTTATTTGCTGGTCCAGCACATTCAGCATGAAATTCTAGAACCACCAGCATATTTCGAGATATCAGACACACCAGCATATACAGCTGGTATTTGCTGGTGAGATAAATCCAACAAGTTATGAATAGTATAACCAACATAACTCCAATAATTCCAGCACAATTCAGTATTTTTATTTTTTTATTTATTTTTAGCTAGAACCAGCACAAATTTTAACCTGGGGATGCGTTTTACTTAAATTATATGTGCAATAAACCCAACATGGCGGATATGAAGAAATCATAAATCTCACAGACTAGATTGTTACCGTACAGCGTACGTTACCGTACGGCTAGATCGTACAGCCTAAACCCTTTGAGCGATTTAAATAAATGAAGTGACCTTGGATTCGTAAAACTTTGGTAAACTTGATTTTTATATGGGCCAGTCTAGTAACTGTGGACTTCGATTCGATTCGCCATTAGCTGTTAAAATCCACACCCATGCCGGGACTCGAACCCGGGACCTTCGAGCCGATGGCCTACCGCCGCAGACCGCTCGGCCACCTCCTTGGATTCGTCTTGATCAACACTGTGTCATAGTCTATAAGACATAATAAATCCAACATGGCGGATATGAAGAAATTAGTAGACAAGTATGTCAAATTTAATATCAAATGAAAGGATTTTCTTATGCAGATTACTTTTTCAATTCTTTTTGTAATCGGGTTTTAGTTTGTAAACTTTAATTCTTTAGATTTCTTAACTTCTTCTTTTCTTCTTCTTCTTTTAATTCTTAACTTTGATTTCTTCCCAAATAAGGAATTCATACTTTAATACTACCCCAGGTCATACAGTGGTCCGGATATCTGAATTTTAATTTGTTTTGGACTTCGTCGTTTTTAAAAATAAGCTTCCACTATTCTTCCCGATGCACTCGAAAACTTCGTTTACTTCTGCTGGTAGGTTTAACGATTCTTCACCCATCGTCCTAAACCCCACAACACTCAATGAAAGCTAACTGTATATGTGCCACAGAATTACCGAATGAACACAGAAAACTTTAGCCAAGCACTGTTATCAACTGATGTCCTCTCTCAACAACGTGTCACCTTTGTCTGGACGAAATAATATGTCGGGTAAGTTTTCCGTGGAGGGAAAGGGGTGGCAACAAAATTTCAAAGAAAACTATGACTCATTTAAAGCGTTCCTCATAACCCCTGTAGCTAATAACTCTCTGCCTAACTTCTCCAAGATATTCTTATAAGAGAGGATGTCGGTGTCTTATGAGAAAAGATTTGAAGTATTCACTTCTCATTCTTTATGAAAAAGCGGAAAAAAGCTCACCGACAGTGGACATATGCTCACTTAAATATAAAACATAATATTATTTATAATTAATTTTATATATAATTATATATTTACACAGCTCTACTTTTTAAAAAAATAATTAAATGTTTCTTTTTCTCTGTCGCGATGGCTATAAACAGCCAACGATCGTTCAGATCTAGATCACTTCAGAAATGATAATTTTTCAATGAAACTGCCTATGCTGATTGGCCTTCACTTAAGTATCAACACACTAGTTTCCGTTTTTCTGAATGGGCTTTAGATCTTGAGATATTGTGGAGAGAAGTTGTTTTTCTTTTTTTCGAAATGGTCATTTCCTTATGTGAATGAACAGAATTTTTCAAATCACAAAGGCCCTTAAAAAAAACAAAAAAAAAAAACGAGATCTAAGGCCCATTCAGGAAAACGGAAAGCAGTGTGTTGGTACTTGCGTAAGGGTTAATAAACCTGAGCTCCTTCGGGTCATTCGTTCAAAAGTTCCAAAAGACCTTTCCGATCTGAAAAATCCCATTCCCAACTGAAAACGGCCATTTCGAACAATCAGAAACTTTCTCAAAATCTAAAGCCTACTCAGAAAAACCAAAACAATATTATGATACTTGAGTGCAGGCAAATCGCATAAGCAGTTTCAATGGAATCAGTGAGGCACTGGTGTAACTTATACTAGCGAGATTCGAAAAGACAGAACTTCGTATAATTTCATTCAGAATATATATTACATCATAGAATTTATGAACTACAAAAGTTTTGTGTCACTCAAACCACGCGTAGTGTAAACATCAGTGAACAATGTTTAGATTAGAATAAAAGTCCTCCTTACTTTGGGATTGACCTCTTTGTGGCACCTACCTTTACCTTTCGGGGGTTTCGAAATAATAAAAACTAATGCTGCCTACCTTGTTCGAAGAACTATACTTCTAAATTAATCAATCAAATATAATCAATTTGATATTATATTAAAACATATAAAAAAATTGTGTTGATTTTTGACTTGAGAGAAGGGGGAAGAGGAGGTCAGGGCAAAATTCTGGGGTAGCTACTGGTCTACGTGTTACATGTAATGAAATAAATGTAATTAACAGTAATCATAATTGTATTATTTATTGTAGGTCTACTATTATTTTATAATACAAATATATTATTTGGCGAGCTTATGTCCGCGACCCTCCAAATTCATTCCCTTGTTTGTGAACTTTCAGTGTAAACTGTAAAATATTGTTGAAACGAAAACTTTCTTGCTGAAATGAACAAGACTACATACATTCCCGTATTTACCTCTTACACAGGAAATGATGTACTTATTTAAATATGTCTGTTTTGTGTCACTGAAGAACGCAGAATTATAAGAATAATGAAAAATACAAACAAAAATTACTCACCAGAAGAAAGACTGGAAATATAACCAAGCACAATACACTTACATCGCAATACATTTAAATAGAAATGGCGGATGCAATAGGCAGTTTGAATAGTGTTGCTAATATATAAAAACTAATCATTATGATTTCGTACTGTAAGGAAATTTGATCTTGAAAGGAACAAGAAATTGCCCAGGAGAATGTCAAAAAAATTAAGGACAAAATTTCATGTTATGGAAATAAATTTAAAAAATATATTTTTCTTTCATTTTGTGTAAATTCAAGAATAACAATATATTTCAAATATTGTATGTTAAATTTATGAAATAGATTTGACAATAAACCAAAATACACAAGAATTATTAGTAATATTTGTACGTAGGGACACCCAGGAGTATGACATTTTCCCTCATCTTTCCTTTCAAAATATACGAATTCCTTATTAAACATGTAAAAAAATATATTCGTTAGCAGATTGGCATATTCATAAACTAGATGTTTCCAAAAGACAACAAATTTTTAAACGCAATTCTTTAATTTAATACTGTATGATCTCAAAAGGCCAATCTATTTGCAAACGACCCATATATATAAAACGGGGTTCTAAAAATCGCGCCCATACTCTACGGGAACTGTTTTCAGAGGTCAAAAGAAGACAAAATATTATTTGGCGTTTTTACCTGTGGGGCCTCCTTTCGTTGGTACGGCCCTTTAAAATTCCGAATTTGAATTTTATTTTTTGCTTTTTGGCAACTTTGTATGAACATGCTGCAAGAGAAAGGGTGTGCGATATTGGAAAGTAGGATAGAACCTATTCATAAAGCAACATGGTATTTGTCTATTAGGACTCAGGAAAAGGCCTGCAAATAAACTGCCCAATTAGATAGCACTGTATCGAACTAAGCAGTCTATCTGCAGGTTTTTTTTCTGTGACCTAACTGATAAATACCGGAATGTTACCATACGAATAGGTTCTGTCTGACTTCTTTCCAATATACCACACCCTCAGCCAAATTTCCCGAAAATCCAAAAGTAAAATTTAATTTTGGATTCTTTAAGGAGCCCACCAAAGAAAAGACATCCCACAGGAAAATAACCCAAATAAATTTTTGTCTTCTTTTAACCCCTAAAATAAGTTCCTGTGGTATGTATGAATGTATATATATATATATATATATATTTAGCGTGTTTTTTCTAGAAGAAAAGGTGCCGGTGCGCTCGAGCCACGAGCTCATATTGCATACTTTATAAGATAAAATCAATGAAGATGCTTCTGTTACTTATTATTATTATAATAATTGAATAGTGAGTAGTATAACATAGAAGTACTTTCGTAACTATAATCTCCACCATAAAACTAAACATTCTTAAAGTTTAGTGATAATAATACTTTCTTCAGATTCTGATAAGAAGCTCCCAGTTTTTCATTTAGGAATCCATCTTTTTCGCGTTCTTTTTTACAGAGAAAAAAGCCGGCAGTATTATTATTTCCTTCCGACTTGCTATTACTAGCAAAGGCGACGGAAGTTCTACAGATGCCGAATTTCATACCGAGGACAGAATACTATTCAGAGAAAATAACGTTCATTGCTCTCCGCCAATGTAAGTTGACTATCCGTATTCGCTTAAACCCATTTCCAATCGTTTTTAGGGTAATCAGAGTAATGTTTCATATTCATTAAGCTCTATTAGATTGATGAATTGAACTTCGAGGAATAAAAATATAGTAAAATTAATGTTCTTTTTAAAAGTGTAAAAAGGAAAAAACGATATGATAAATAACAGTAAAAACCAAGAAATGGGCTCCGTTGCGGGAAGAATCAAGCCGTTGAGATCTTCTGAGATACCATTTTTTTTTCACATTTCGGCATGTGAACATCTATCTATATATATATATATTGTAACGTACCGTACCGTTCCGTTACTTGTTTATTCTTTTTCTAATTATTTTGATGAAGAACGGAAGTATGTGTGTTTATTTCTTTTATTTGATATTGTAGTATTCACAACAAGAAGAGAAAGGTTAAATCTATATATTAAGTATAATTGGTGAAATTTGCTTTTATTGATAATTTTGAGTTTAACTTGAATTTCTCTTCAAGCTTGTAGTTGTATATCAAGATACTATTTAACATAGATCAACTACGAAATTTGGTAATCTAGCCTCTCGCTTTTCTTTAACAATTTTTGTTTTGTTTTGTTTCACCGAAAAATGAACAGAGGCTAGAAGGAAAACGCTACCGTTGAGCAGCTGTTCTTTTCTTATTGGTCGAAACTCCCCGCAACCAGATCATGGGAGGGATTTGTTTCTTTTCTCTTGCGATACATGCTCTAGTTTTTGGGGAAAAGAGAACACACACTTCTTCTACACTGTTGTTGACTACACCATCGCTACTCCTCAGTCCGTCAGGCAGACCATCAGCCGGGAGGAGTCGTCGCCGTCTTTGCGTAAGCCAATTTTTAAGACTCTGCAATTGTAGTAAGCTATCGCCATGTAGAAACTAAGATTCTGCAGGGGATTCCCTCCTGGGCCCCTGAGAGGATATGTTCCTCTAGAAGTAGACAGAGTTCCTGTCTAACTTATCCAACTGCGTAGATTTGTTTTGTTTATTTGAAAATTTTTTGAAGTATCTCTTTTTCGACGATCTGGATTAGTTTTGGATTATCGATGTCTAGTTTTTTCGGAGACCAACTTATTATTTGTTTTTCTGTTCATTCGTTTGATTCGAAAGCCTAAATTAATTGTTCGTCTCATTTATTTGTCTGATTACAATAATTTTGCTGTCGATTTTTATTTTGATAGTTATGCATTCGAACATTCTACATCAAATATAAGTATTTTGTCGGAATTCTTTCGGACGCGTGCCTCCGAGTTTTAATAGCAGTAAGGTGTGATTTTATTTGATAAGAGTAATTTTCTTTTATCTAGTGGCTCAAAACAAGCCTGTTAATTTTCTTTCTCCTACTATGTAGAAAGAGCTTTTCGCTCATTTGATGATTTTGTTGTGTTACTTCTTAGTTAAGTAAGTTTATTGATTTAAAAAGGTGCTTTGAAGTACCTTAGGTGGATCAGGGTGGTTGAATAGACCTGAAGTCCCGAATAAGTAGGAGAAAAGAGCAAGTCGAAACATTGGAGTCGAACCGACGCTTATTGTAGAAAAAAGGTATCGTTTGTAACTATTTTTAATTGACATTTATTGTTTAAGCAGACTAGACAACAATAGGCTTATAGTTATTTATAAATACTCTTTACGAGTTCTAGAAATAATTAATTTGGTATTAATAATTTTAGTTGGTAACAAACTTCCGAAAGCTGGTAACATTGAAGTGCTTTTTTTATTATTTTAAACTAATTTAAGTTTGTAGAGATGCTATTCGAAACGCAGTAGAAGGCTTTTTGCGAGTCGACCTAATTTTAATTAATCATAAGAAGTAGTGAAATGCTGTCTGAAAGCAAGAGATCTGGCGATCTCAATTAGTTGTTATAGAGGCATTCTCTGGAGTCTCTTACGATAAGGAGTTTGTCTAAAGCAATTAAGAAGCAGGACATTCTAATTACTACTTGGAGTAGTGTAGAAAAGAGGTCTGACCCCTCTATAGATTCTTCTTGTTCGATTATGATTAATAATAAGTAACTTGTTTTAGCGATAAGATTTCTTTTATTCTGTTTTTAACATCTCTTTTGAAATAACTTTACGCTATGATTTCCACTCTAGCTATGTCTTTAGCAGAATACTAGAGTGATTGTAGATAGATAAGGTCTCGAAGCCTAAACAATCTATCTTTCTCATTATATTAATTAATATAAGTTTTATTGAGAGATGAATGGAGGAAATTTATCGCGCGAATCGTAAAAATAGACGGATCAATAGGGAAAGACGAGCTGCGACGTACAACTTCTAAAGTAATTAATTATTCCAAGAACGCATGAGTGTTTAATTAAAGTTTGTTTGTACTGTGTTAATGAGAAAATAATTAGCAATTTAAAACCATCCGAAACTCTTCGGAAAAAATGAAATAATTATATTCAGCGGCTATATTCTGTTATCAATTGTATATATGTATATCTTTGCCTATCCAATAACCAATATATTTCTAAAAGAAAAATATCAATAGTAGAATTTTACTTTGTTGTTTGGTAACCATTATCCCTGTCATAAAGTAATTATTAGCGTAGTTAAGGATTTATTAATCTTTTAACCTCTACGATCTTCCTAGTGTGACGGACTTTATTAGGAAGAATGGAATTCATCTCCTAGCTACTATGCAACCTGCGTCGTATTATTGTAAATTATGGTTGTATACGAATACTGCGTTTTTCAGAGATATTGGATAAGCTTGCTTTATGGATATCGTTTATGGTGTATGATGAGGTAAAAAGAAAATAGTCGATTTATTGTCGTTATGATACCTTCTACTGATGATTGCTGCTAATTATTTATATCTATTCTTTTTATATAATATGTTTGGGTGGGAAGAATTCTGCGTTTGCTATTACTTACGCCGATGTGTTCTATGACTCCGTATAATGCTCTAAGTCCTCGATAGCTCGAAACATTTACATTCTTTTTAAGCAAAATTTCACTCTGTGTTTGTTGATCTGCTTTTGACGTTAGGTAATGATATATTGTCTCTATGATTGAGTCATCCTTGCATTGGAGAAGGTTGACTTTGGGCATCCGAGCGAATTGTTATTGTATTTGTTGATTACTATTTAACGCAGAGGGGTATCGGTGTTTGCTAACTTACAATGATGCAGCTGCAAACTATAGCCGAATACCAGTCACACAAAAGTAATATATTTATTCCTTATTATTTTATTATCATCTTCGGACCAGGGTGACAATATATATATATATACAGATGCTTATCAGAATAATGGAAACACCTGTAATTGGCAACACGTCAGATGTATGGGTTGGCAGTGGTGTCGCGGCGACCGCAGCGCCGGACTGCTGCTGGTGGTGTGTTAGGTCGGTCTCCATACTACGTCAGGCGTCGTGGAACAGGAGTGTGCAGTGGCTGCAGCAGACGGAGGTAGTGTAAAATGGGAGACCTCTCACAGTTTCAAAGAGGGCAAATTGTTGGTGCGCGGTTATGTGGAGTGAGTGTGACGGTAGTGGCTAGTGTGTTAGGTGTGTCGCCAGGGACAGTGTCGAAGGTGATGACGGCCTACACAACACACGGGAAAACCACATCGGGGAAGCGGAACAGTGGGCGGAAGAAAAGCATCAGTGACAGGGCACGCTGGGTATTAAAGCGCATTGGCACGCGGAACCGTCGTGCCACTGCGGCGCAAGTGACGGAGGAACTCAATCAGCACCTCCCACAACCTGTTTCGACAATCACAGTCCGCCGCGAATTACATGACATGAACTTACGGGGTCGTGTTGCACGGGCCAAACCTCTCATCAGGGACCAGAACGCTTTAGCACGCCGCAAATGGTGCCGCGACCATGCAACTTGGACCGTTGACGACTGGAAACGTGTGGTATGGTCGGATGAGTCACCATTCACCCTATTCCAAACCACGGGCCGTGTTTATGTGTGAAGAACGCCCAAAGAAGCGTATGATCTGCAGTGTCTCCGCCCAACTGTGAAACATGGCGGCGACACGGTGATGCTGTGGGCCGCAATATCATGGTTTTCATTGGGTCTTGTGGTCACACTTCGCGGACGCATCACTGCCAACGATTATGTCGCAATTTTAGGAGACCACTTGCATCCTATGGTCCGGATGTTGTTCCCGGACAATGACGCCATATTCCAGGATGATAATGCACCCATTCACACAGCTGGAGTTGTTGCAGCGTGGTTTGAGGAACATCGGGATGAAGTTCAACACCTCCCCTGGCCCGCCCAATCCCCAGATCTCAACATAATTGAACATCTGTGGTCCATCTTGGAAACACGACTCCGGCGACGATTTCCACCTCCATCCTCTCTCACAGAACTGGCCGATGCCCTGCACGAGGAATGGTGTAATATTCCACTTGTTACCATTCACGACCTCTATGCCTCCATCCCACGTCGCATCAAGGCTGTTCTGAAGGCGAAAGGTGGCCCGACACCATATTAATCTGGTAAGTTGCACTTTCGTTCAGGTGTTTCCATTATTCTGATAAGCATCTGTATATATATATATATATATATATATATATAAAACATTTGAACTGGAGGTAGTTTTCGTGTGAGGATGTGATAATCAGAGAAACCGTATAGAATTTATGATATAATTGTCTCTGCAGTAGACAGATTTCTGAAGAAATCTACCTAAAACTCTAGATAAAATGAGTTACCACCAACTGCTTGACCACATGCATTTTCTGAATTGCATCAACTAATCAAAAGCCTTAAATTAATTCTAATGCATTTCTTATAGAATTTTATAAGTTTGACGTGCATTATATTTTTTTTCTAATTGTGCACGCTGAACGCCGCGTTACACCATACAAATTCATGGTACAAGTTCAACGACTGAGGGAGTAAATTTCAGGGGGGAAAGTTCCAACAAGTAATGGTGGAGCGTCTGCATGACTGTGTGTGTGGGGGGACGGGTAAAAATCCGAGGTGTTGAATTTCAGTGGGGTAAAATTCCGGCTTCTACAATACTTAGTTTGACACTGGCGGGTAAAAATCCGAGGGTGTAGATTTCATGGGGGTAAAATTCCAGTAAATGTTATAGAGTAATAATATTAAATATAGTTTATTAAAATATGATTTATTAACCACATGATTGTATCAAACGAGTTATTATTTTATAAACTAACAACCGAAAAATATTGGAGGCCGGAATATTACCCCCTAAATAGTGACGTCAAAATGACGTAGAATCCGTTTGGGGAGGGTAGATTTCAGGGGGGTAAAATTCCCGCGCCCTAGTAATTACTCACAATGATTGTGACATAAGTCTGATTAATATATTGCACTGACTGAAGTATGAATGAACTTCATAATGCAATCAAATGAGGTAGTGGCTTTACTCAGTAAACAGTACCAATGACCGCGTGGCTCAGGTGGAAGCGCGTCTGACTACGAATCTGGCGGCCCGGGCTCAAATCCCGGACAAGGCGCTGCACATTTTTCTTCAGTGCTTCCATGCCTGGCGCTCTGAGGTGCACTCAGCATCCTATCAAACTGAGTAACCAGAGTGTCCTTGGTACTCGTGGGCACCTTGGGAATGTAAAGGCGGTCGAGCGTTGGACTGACCACCCCACTTCACTTCGAGAATATGTGGAGAGCTATCTCCACATACCCCATGCGCCGTTCACGGCGAGTGCGCACCGCACAGGAGATAACTTTACCTTTTGGGTGTAAACACAATGAATTAAGCTAGGTATAAAAACAAGAAATGATGGAAAGCAGGCATTTTGAGCATAGTGATTTTACAAGAAAAGACGCTAAGAGAGATTCAAAATCCGCATTTTGCAAACCCTTTCTTTGAACTAAAGTAATGCTCCTTTTATCTTTTCCAATGATGAAATGTTTTTTTTTTTTGAGTTTATTATTCTTTCACTTAGTTGTCAATCGGAAAACTCAAGTTCATACCATTAACATGCTAGTTAGGTTTTGTTATTGTTATTCAATATTGAGTTCCTAAAATAAATGTTCATGTCAATGTTATTCAACCTTACCCACCCTGAGAATATACTGTACCTAATTCAAAATTTTAATTGCGTTTGTTCCACAACATTTAGCTACACTACCACAATTGTAGCAAAATTTGCTAATTAGTGAAGCAATTAGCAATCAAAGCTATCACTCCTCAATTAATTCCTAGATTTAGACCAGTCTAGCCTGGATATCTTTTGTATAATCATAGATTTTGAAGAGTTGTGGAGTCCACCCTGGAAGAAAATTAAATTTTTAATTTCTAATTTCACCTTCAATATTTATGCCCAAGCATAGTCCCTAAAGTGGTGAATGGTACCCCAAGGTCTTTCAATTCTGTAACTAAAAACATAAGGTTCAATAAATATTTATTTATGACCTTAACCTGGAACTGCGTAAAAAATTGAGCAGTAGCGACGTAAGGGGGCTCGCCCCGGACCCCACCTGCCGAAGCACCCTTGCCGGTTGCCAACATAAGTGAATAATCGCTTGTTAAGATTAAGTAATGAAGCACATTGGTGGTGGTCGGTGACGCAATAGCTATTTCGTCTCAGGACTACTTGTGCACTTGACTCTTCACAATCTGAATATCCATTCTCATGTATAGGTTAGGGCGAGTGAGCGACATGATATGTCTTGGCAAGTGAGCCCCGTGAGGTCCCCAAGTTTTCCCGTGTGGCTAGAAAATTTAGAATTTTTTTTTCGGACAATAGTAGCACTGTACACTCACGATTGTGTTCGCGAACGGGCATCAATCAAGTTCACTTGTGTCGGGTCCCAGATTGCCTTACGCCGCCACTGAAGTTGGATAACTGTCGAATACTTATTGCTTTCAAGTTTTAATTGGCATTACTTTTGTTACATTTGTTGCTTAAATGAAGCAAAATATAACTTACTTTTGTAGTAAGCAGCAATTCTTTCAGAAGAAATGTTCCAACGAACCCTGTTACACCAGTTAATAGAACTTTTCCTCGTCTCCATTTCAGAGCGGACAATTGGAAGGAGCGCCAGAATGCTCTTAGTCTCATATCCATTCTGCAATTATTAAGAATATTCCATTACTTCTGCTGAGAAAACAATAATTTCTCGTATATATAGAAGATGGCAAAATAAGGGACTTACATATCAAATTACATAAAAAGGGGTGTACAGGAACTTCTTAAATACAAAAAAATGCGACAACGTTTCGCCGAAAGCGTGTTCACATAAAAGAAGACAAAGGATGGTGATGATGATTATTATAATTATTTATATTCCGTATTTTGTGAAGACAAAGTCACCAACTGTATTTTCACTTACACTGTAATATTCTGATCATGTCGATCAACTTCACCCATAAGATCTAGTTTCACGCACTCTCCATTCGTGTCGGAGTTTTCCAAAACGAGCGCCATCGATGCCACCGTTGGATGTGCAAAAAGATCTGTAATTACCAGGTTGAAATTCAAGCTAGAGTTCATTTCATTGAGAAGTCGAGT
The DNA here is from genome assembly GCA_022664845.1 of Lepisma saccharinum. Classification (NCBI taxonomy): domain Eukaryota; kingdom Metazoa; phylum Arthropoda; class Insecta; order Zygentoma; family Lepismatidae; genus Lepisma; species Lepisma saccharinum. The sequence goes on from JAGDQP010001631.1 coordinate 97,832, forward strand.
AGCCAAAAGGGAATGTCTGCAAGATAGGAAAACGAGAACACATTAATATCATTATAAAACATCATTTAACTTTTTGAATATGTACAAATGTATTAAAATACTGAACCTGTTAAACAGAACCAGAAGAAAGGGTTCATTTTCGAAACGAAGTTCTTCTTCTAGTAGAAGGGAAGAGAAAAACAGAAAGTTAATATGGGAAGAAAAAGACTAAACTCCATATTATGGAATACTTTCATATATTTTGTATCGTCTTCATTTTCATACACAACCCCCGTGCTGCAGTTGATAACGTCACTTACTTCGGATTGACAATAGGGGGAAAATCCTGACTGAGGTTTTCAATGGTTTTCTTCAGTTCACCAGACGAATGCCGTAATGGTACCTAGACGAAGACAGAGCGCTATCCTCCCCATCTCTATGGTCGGAAGAATGATCGCCGAGGGATGTCATACCTCAGATGTGATGGGCTTAGGCCGAAAGTGCCAGTTCAACGCAGGAAAGAACTATTTTTAATTGGTGATTTTCGTAATTATTGGTCGGATTATATGTTTCGTTCTTCAATGGTCGCTCCCATCCCCGCTATTTTACGCACTATGTGTGTTAAAAATAGGGTATATCGCCCTCTCAATCATGTATTCCATAAACTGTATTTCATTACCGCTGAAGAATCAGAAGTGATATTCACACCTACATCGTATCTAGTTCTAATCTAACTTGACTGTTTTGCCCGACAATGTACTTAGGGGCAGCGGTGGCTTAATGGTAGAGCGCTCTCTCTGGATCTTGGGGTTGTCGGTTCGATCCCTGCTCGTGCCAAGTGGGTTTTGTGGTGGACAAATACCGTGTCCGTGGGGTTTCTTGGGGTTCTTCCGTTTCCTCCCTCTTTCTTCACTCCACCAGTTCTCCCACCATCATTCGTCCGGCCTGAGCCAAAGTTGCCAAAAGGCCTTAAAAATTAAATTCAAAGTCACAAAGTTCTTACTATAAAAACATAATTGCGAGTAATTGAATATCCTGTAGATTGCTCTATTCAGAAGGGCTCGAATATCGATTAGACGCGTTGCAGAATTTTTCTGATATATGTGACTGTCCTCGCTGCTGTGTTCGGAGTTCGCAGTACAAAAATCATAATTTTGGTTATTTCATGTCATCAAATAACGTTGAGTTGCTTAGCCAAAGAGTTAATTTTTGAATTTATTTATGACCTTTAGCACTCTCTGACTCAAGCCCAGATAGGGTATGGTAGACGATGGGAAGGTAGCTCACTGGGGCTTACTTAAGCTACCATCCCGGCATTTGTCTGCTGAAACTTAGGATAGAAACCCTGGAGAACCTCAGTCAGAATGGTTAGCTATGGGGCTCAAACTAGGCATACCTATCCACTGCCGATCCAAGTCCGTGACGTTATTGTCTGAACCACAAGGACTGGGTCCGAAAAGTTGCGGTCCTGGGTTCAATCCCCGTTCAAATCCCCTAGTTATATTAACCAGCATCATGATACCAAATAGAATACTAACTTGAATTAAGAAGTAGTGGACTCTGGTCCCAGAGCCAGATAAAGTAGCAATGGGAAATCGCTGCGCTGCCACGTAACACCTCTTTCTATCAAGCTACGGAGTTTTGTTTAGTGGTTTAAGTAATATCTTAGAAATCATATGAATATATAAATCTGTGTGTTTGAACACTATACAAATAGAAATCTACAGCCCTTGACGAATTCGAACAAAATTTGGCACAAGGGTTCATTTGTTGTTCCACTAGAATTACAATCTGTGTAGTAAAGTGAACAAGAAACTTGGGAAATTTACAATTACGAAGTTTTAGCCTTTATTACTCTCAATCAGTAAAAAATTCCCTAGGTTTTTTTTTCTGCAACATTTTGCGAGGTGACTACTCGCTAGTGATTCTGCAGGAAATAAAAGACACTGTTTGGGGGATCATAAATTTATGCAATGACTTTTCAAAAGAACGGAACTTTCTAAAACAGTACTTAGACAAAATATGCAGTGTGCCTTTTTATGTATGTGTGACAGAGATCGAGAATATTAATAGGGTAAATAAATGAATGAATGTGGGACGTTATACATGATTTTTCATATACATTAGACCTGGAAACATTTCGCCAATTGAGTGTCAACATAATCCACATACTTCTCCCATTGGTTTTTCACTACTTTTTATTTTCTGAGGAGCAGTGGCGATTGTTCTACATAGGAATCGAGGATCTTCCTACAGTCCAAAGCAATATATTTAATAAACAATAATGAAGTTTTCTCATGAAAAAGGAAGTTAAGTTATGAAAAATGCATGTACAGAATTTAGTTAAATGTAAGATGTCAACATTGAGTCAAAGGAACTAATGTACTACCATCTAGCGGGAAGAGATCAGAATATAATAGATTTGAAAGACTTACAGTTCCTACACTTTATAAAAACCACGAATCGCTACTGCTGAGAAGGCTATAAGGCCTTCTCTTGCTACCCACTCCGTGATGTGTAGGTCCACTAGAGGGTTAAGCCCTCTCTCCTTTTTAAGTCTTTCTAAAGATCTAAAAAAACTCTGAACCTCCCAGAACATTTTTTCCTGAAAGTAACACTAAAGAAATTACAATCAAATATCTTTTAGGGAAATACTACAGAGTATCACAACTACCAAAATAATAATAAAAAAAAAAAGTTACAAAGCTCACAATAAATAGATACCAGATAAAACTTACTTACCCTCCTAAGTCAAAGAAATTTTCCTGAACATCGATAGCACTTAAGTTAAGAATGTCACACCAAATTTCTGCCAATTTTTTCTCCATCGGCGTTGAAGGTAAATCTTGAGGGTCGATATCATTCTGAGTATCGAGATTTATTTTTGGTAAAGCTTTCTTGTCCAGTTTACCTGATGATTCCAAAATCGGGATACTAGAATCCGGAAGAAAAAAAAATGTAAAAGTAATTTAGAAAACTAGAGGAACTCTAGACAAAACAAATAACGACTACAGTACGAAGAATGTTGCTTAAATTTATTTTGTACTTAACAGTATATTTAAAGAATTACTCTTCCAGTTCATTTTAAGTTAACCAAACCGCCGTAGCTCAGTGGTAGAGCGTTGGCGTAGAATTCGGGAGGTCGTAGGTTCGATCCCAGCGGCGGACCATCCTGGCTGAGGTTTTTCCTCAGTTACACCACGCAAATGCCGGGATGACACCCTCAACATAGGCCCTGGCCGACACCTTCCCGAATTCTTTCCCCCTCTCCTATCCCGGCCTAAGGGCATAAATAAAATTCAAATTCAAAATTCATTTTAGGTTAAGAATTATGCTTCCATTTATTTACTTTATTCAAAAGATATCGTACTTTTCTGCATATAGGGTATTTCAAAACTACACGGAAATATTTCAGAAATTAATTTCTCATAGTACAGCTATGAACAAAAAGTTTTGGCGCATGTCCTTACGGAATTTTTCCAAATTCGCAACAATGTTCGTCCCAAGTATGACATCTAATATAAAAAATTATCCGTTTTGTTACAAAAATGTCGCTAAGCGGGATAAAACGAGAGAAATATGCAACTTCGGGCGATTTCGGGACGATTTTTTTTTTTCTGCCGACGAAATTGTTTTATTTTTATATATCATCCATGTCTGGCTAAATACCAAGACAATATTTTCTACACAAGTGCATCAAACAATTGTACATATATCTGCAAGTCAACAAATATATACGATGTTGCCATATATTTATTTCTGAAAGAAGAAAAGTCAATTATAGACATACGCCAAAACTTTTGTTTATAGCTGTACAAGACAAGATAAAATTAAATTAATTTTATGAGCGATAACAGCACGATGGCTCACGCCCGTCCCGAGCTGTAGAAGAATGAAAACTAATTACGTCCATATTTGGCAAAGGACCTCCCAAGTTAGCGAGGAAACGTCACAAATGACATAATATCTTGACAAACAGTGACGTAAGCTGGAGTCATATCTGGACAGTGTTTCAGAACATATTCTACAGGTAAGAAATGGCTTAAACTGAAGATCACAAACGCAGTAATTTTTTATGGGTGTCAAATAATGGTGAAATGTTTATTAATTGCCGTGTATCTATGATTTTAATAAGGTTATCTGTAAGAGGCTGGTATCCTTGTCCTGTGCTTTTGGTGATCATACGTTGTCTATATGTTCATGTGGGAGAATAATATATATATGTTGCCCTTGTCTATCTTAATTATCAAAGAATACCGTTATTTAACCAAGTCTTAAATTCTTTCAAAAGGTTGGTCACAAAAATTCTACTGGTAACTTTCTACTTGTTTTTACCGGTACTAAGCTTTGTCTTTCACTTCTGAAAACATTTGACAAATTAAGATTAGGTATGAAATCTATAGCTTCTTCGAAGAAACAGAGAAAATCAATGACAGGTGGGGTTTAATGTGGTGTGGCATACTTTAAACCTTTGTTAAAAAGCCGCAAAAGGTCTGACGCATGTATTTAGGGAATATTTCCCAAATATGCAACGATGTCCTTCCTGTATATATCATCTATGAATGAAAATTAAAATTAGGATTAATAATTCCTATTTCGTTACAAAATTCTCACTCTCCGGGATAAAACTAGGGAACTATATAATTTGGTGAGATTTTTAGACACAATTTTTTGCCAACGAAAAGTTATATTTTTTTCAAATATCACCACCCTCCTTTAGCTAAATACCAGGGCACTATTTTTCCACAAAAGTACGTCATTTTATTGTGCATATTCCTGCAAATCAACAAATATATACGATATTTTAATATACTTATTTTTGCAATAAGAAAAGTTAATTATAATATTGCTTCAAAACTTTTCTTTGTAGCTGTACTTACACTTGTGTTTAATTTTCGATTATGCAGTCTATGGTCTACGTCAGAATTTTGATCGATATATTTATCCTCTATCCATGAGCCTCCCAAATTACACATTTTCTTGTGCCTGCACAAGGGTGTGGATATCTAACTTATCTCATATGATTGACGGCAAGAATTTAAATAACTGAAAAAGCATATCGTAAGTCTATGTAGTGAGTATATCAATTAGTGATTAGTGCATGCTTTTCTCTATCTGAACTACATAATAGTCCACTTTCTTCAATCGTGATCACTTTTTTCGCTTTATAAGAACAGACGAGTACATTTTTTTTGTTTTTAAAATTTTGTATTTAATCTAAGGTGTATTCAAAGTTTGCCAGATGGAATGCATTCAATAAAGAATATACTGTATTTAACGTATAATCATTTGGTGAGTTGAAATGCACACGTCGTACAGTAACGTAATTGGAAAAAAATAACGTTGATATAGTATATTTTATTTCTTAAGAACTTTTTTTCCAAAACACTTCCCCCAGAAACCCCCTACTGCGAAAAGGAAGTGACAGGGTCGTGTCGTGAAAAATTTATTGCCTTCCTGCTTTTTGCAGGGTTTACACCCTCTAGAAATTTAGTTTAAATAAATCTTTAGGGTAAGTTTATAAATGTTATGCATTTATATATTTTTTGTACATATTTTTTCAGCATGAAAAACATATAAGTCTTCTGGGGCCGCCGTGGCTCAACTGGTAGAGCTCTCACCTCTGATGATAGAAGTCGTAGGTTCGATCCCTGCTCACAGTTGGGCTTTGTGGTGGACAAACACCGTGTGCGTGGGTTTTCTCGGGTTTATCTTTCCTCCCACTTTCATTATTCCACCAATTCATCCCATCATCATCCACCATCCGGCCTAAAAGCCTTAAAACTAAATTCAAAAATTCATATATAATTAAGTCGTCTCATTATGTAAATCATTGGCCAGAACTTTTTTTGGTGGGGGGGGGGGGGGGTAGCCAGACTATTTCCTGTTTCTGCCATATTTTTATACAGATTATGTAAAATATCTCTAATAATAATAATAATAATAATAATAATAATAATAACAATCACTAGGACTCATTTATCGTCATATTACCGAGGGAAAACGGAAAACATCAGTCGGGTTCGCCGGTACAAGAAATCGAATCTGGGTCCTTTTGATTACAATTCAAGCATTACTGACAAACCTATTCAGATCAACTTTATATTTCTTAATGAAGTTTTGACGAAGCGTTTATTTTTGGTGGAATTAAGTAATTTTGTTTTTACGGAGGTTGGCAACGTCATTCGTCTGTTAATATTTACGATGCGGTTAGAAGCACGTGCCCTGTGGGTTGTTAAAAGATTTTGTTTCAGACAAGGGACGAAGGTTCTTATGATATGGAAGAAACTATATATAAAAAAGTAGTAGTACTTTGCGAGAATAATGAGAAATTATAGTACTATTTCAAAATATAAATGATGTATCAATTAAGAAAATGCCAGAAGTCCTCACAGGATGAAATCTGTTTCCTAGCGTTCATTCACGCTAGAGGTAAAACTCTCTTGGACGTAAGAGGTGAGGTTTCAAGGTTAACAAATGGTTTTACGTTTTTCACCACGCAATGGTATTATTGTATCAATTTTATCCTACAGTCTCTTACTTTTCGGATTCGCTTGGAATCCATACGCAAGGAACAACAAGATTTAGTAATAAATAAAAGGTAAGGTAGAGAGACTGTGATAAAGCCTTCGCCGTGTTACCGTTGCCCGTCTTCTTCATCTTAAATGGATCTTGCAACAAATTGGTGATGTTTGTAAACTCTTTTCGTAAACGGGAGACATGATATATCAAAGTATTTGAACCCGTTAGATCGGCTGGGGTGCTCCAAGTCTGTAATCGACCTATTTACAGTGGAGACTACGGCCAGTCATCAGAGATCCTGCGTAGCTATGTGGTTACCGTCCTCGCCTTTGGTCCGAAGGGTTCCGGGTTCAATTCCCGGTGGGAGCTCCATTTCATAGTAACGTTTCGATTGCCCGTACCCGGATTGCAGGTATGGGTTGGTGTCAGGAAGGGCATCCAGCCGTAAAACATCTGCCAAAATCAAAACCTGTGGGATACGCTGACCCCATCTCTCACACGGGAAAAACCAGCGGAGACAAACAACTACGGCCGGTCATCGTACAAATCTAAGCCAGGATATAAAGTTTATTGTAGGAGCTGACACTTGCTCAATAATCTAGTTTGCTTACTTCAAGAATAGAGCTGGCTATACGCTCACAAGAAGAAAACAATGTTTCGAAGGTAAAAGATGGTTTATTCTTCATCAAAGAAGTGTTTACGATCAGATGGTATAATTTCTGATTCTCTCTTGAGTGTGGCGACCTTGTCATACTCTATACATTATATAAAATATTCCTCGTACATTACAAGTTTAAGATCTTTCTGTAAACAATATTTCTTACAGTAACAAAATTTTAGACATGATTACAAACAACTATAATAATAATATAAGTAGCATTTTAAATTTAACTCGACTTTCATTTAGTATAAAACATTAATGTTACTTCAAACTACATGCAATACTCTGTTGCCATCTATTGAACACCAAACTTACTACATACTATAGCATACTCCAAACTGCGGAAAACATTTAGATCATGTAAACGCTCCAATTATTCAACTGCATATAATAAAATATAACAAAGTAATTATCATTATCATAATCATCATCAGTCAAAACATTAATTACCAGTAAAACAGCGTAACACAGTGACATAGCTACTCGATAAGTTCACAGCGACATGTCAACTCGACAGATCTATTACAACTGGAGATAAATTAAATGTAACTTATCACTTATTTTCCAGTGCTGTTCATGTTGTCTTTCCTGCTATGAAGTGAAATGTCTCGTATGGCGGAAAGAGTGTTGCCGCTTAGCGAAGGAAGAAGGCTATGGTTGTATTTCTGAGTGGTGTGTAATACGAAATACAAATGCGTCCAAAGTAAAAGTAATATTTTCAGAAAGTGGCAACGTTTCTTCCACTCTACTACCCATATAAGATTTTATACCTTTTTCAAAACTGAATCACGATTCCTTGACAAGTGGGACAACTTAATGCAAGCTTAGCAAATCAAGCCAAAAAAGGTTTGAACAGGGTTTTAATCAAGCAGTCTAGTTTACAAGAATCAAGGTTGAAATACCTTGACAGGACACGAAAGAAACACATAATGTACTTCTTAAAAATAATAAAAGACGTTGCCTTGGCGGGAATCGAATCGAGAACCTGATGCTGTATTCTCTAGACCACGGAACCACACGCCCTAGCTCGCTTTCCAACCGTTGTTTATGCTTAATTCACCAGATCGCAAGAGATACCTGTAGTAAAAGGGTGAGAGTTGGCGGAGATTAGCTTACAACGAAACAGTCCTTGCACGTGATGGAACCTCATCGCACTGAAACGGCAGCGAAATTGCAACGAAACAAAATTAAAATAAATTTCAAATCTAACAAACTTCCTGACATAACCGCTTGTTACAACAAGGTTTTTCAAACAACCACTTATGTTGTTCGTACAAGTTTTTTCATGCTTGTTTATTAAGTTCAACACAATATCAAGTTTGACATGCTCAAAGCATGACTCACAACCTTGTTACAAGTTGGTGTGCTATCTCTTGTCCAAAAGTCATAAATGTTGGGAAATCAAAAAAAAAAAAAGAAAAACTTGTCATACACTTCTTATTTTTCAATAATAGGGAAAATCTGCACCCATGAAGATTTTAGAAATAGTACTAAAAGTTTTAGTTTACCAAGATTTTCCAATTTGGGAAAAAAGAATTGGGAAAGATAAAATATATTCAATTTTTACTGTTAATTACTGTTTCTATACACTTATTTCTTTTGATAATTAAATGATTTTACAGGTGTTCTGGATTCATTAAACTTTGCTAATATATTAGAAAATAATGAAATGAACTAAATCATGCCAATATCTCAATTTTACACTTTTGTGGACACGGAACGTTTTGATAATAAGCTCCACAATTGTCTTCAGTCTCTTATTTCAACTTTTGTTTATTTCTAAACCTTGTCGTTCCTTGAAAATGGATTACAAGCGAACCCGAAAGCTTGGGCTCTTTTAATTTAATCATAAAATATGCCATCAATGGTTCGCAAGATAAGGTATATCGTGACCTATGTACGTGAAGTAATTTATGTACCTATGTTATTTTTTTCTATAACGCGGAAACGTGTCTAATCCGTAAAAGATACCAGTCACTTGCGACTCCGTTTCAAGCAAGTTGTATATAAAATTCATAACACATTGCGAGCACATCAGTTGTTCAAATAAGCATAACGACTGCTTAAAAATTAATTCATTAAATATTACTTCTAATATGACAAGTATTTCTTAAGATGATATTCAATACCTGTTCAGAAAGACAAATTTTGATGGAATCATATAGAAAGGCAATCTTTTCTTCAAAGCAGCCCTCACTTCTTTTCTGGACGTCTTCCCTTCTGGAACTATGTAAGCAACAAGGAATTTGTCTGTGCCTTCTTCTCCCAGTGCTAGCACACAGCCTGTATTTACTATTGGAAGCTCCAGAAGAGCAGCTTCTACAGCCTACAAAGAACCAAAGAAAAATCGCCACTAAAACGAACATATATTTCTTTCAACCACCACGTACAGAGAACCCGGTCAGCATACTTCGTCATTTCTCCCCAGCCCTTGCAACAACCCATACCACTCCTCCTGATCAGCAATACACCCCTCCCTCTAACTATAAAATTTCTTCGGGCAAAGAGTGACGAAAAGTACTGATACACCTTTATTTGAAAAAAAGAAAAAAGGTTAAACCACTGAGCAGCTTAAACATGTTAAACCACAGGTTAAATCAGTTAAAGGCTACTTTTCTACACATTTAACTGATTTTCGTGTCAATAATTAACTAATTAACTCCAATATTTCGCCTTATCGGTCCTCCTTGCGTCCGCCCCCATTTTTTAAAATGTTTTTCAAAATATTTCATAATCTAGTAACAGTATCATTCAAACATAGTTCCCTAGTACTTACAAAACACTAAGTAATATGATGTTACAGATTTCCAAAATGTTGTCAATTGTTCAGTAACACATTATCAAAGATTATGACGTCATAATTTAAATTAAGACTCATTACTCATCAATGTATATCTTGAGTTGTTGCCCATTGTATTTCATAGTAATCTGTAAGAATTGGGAATCTATATTCTAAAATTTTTGGTAGTGTTTTTAGATTTTGAAATATTACGAAAAATACATTTAAAAAAAAACTTTAAAACAATTGTGATGTCCAACATTTTGCCTAAATGTGTTGCCCCAATTTCAGTCTTCATACAATTGTTAAATTCAATATTTCGCTTTAATATAACAAATAGCTCGAAGAATTCTCAATAACACAAGTGTTAAGTGCAATATTTCGTCTTAATACAATTGATAATACCAATATTTCGGCTTAATACAATTGTTAACTCCTATACTTCGACTTAATACTCCAACATTTCGCCTCAACGTAAGTTTACATGTCTGGCCTTTAATGCGCCTCCACCATATTTGAGGGATGAAGTCTTCTGGTGAGCACTCTTCCAAGGAATAAGGAAGGCAGTGGCCAGGGACTTTACTGATGGTACCCTCCTGGCACGCGCCTCAGAGGACTGAGAAAAACTTTAGAAAACCTCCGTCAGGATGGACGACGTGAATGGGAGTCGAATCTGCACCGTTTCCACAGTCCTTATCCGAAATTAAAAATTATATCTACTGGATCATGGGCTCGGTAACACAACTGTTAACTCCGATATTTCACCTTAATATAATTGAAGCCACCTTCAAGAAACACCCAATGTAAACGGAAAAAAATATACTAACGTCAAGTTATCCTACTTAAGTCATGTTTCTGGTTGACATGGCATTATTCTGCAAAAGATAGAGTAATGGGTCGATAGAGTAAGCAATGTTGCAACGGTACTTTGCTACCTTATCACTGCTTCCTTTTTACAGCTTATGTAAGTCCTTTGAGATGGCCAGACCACACCTTTGCCCCTAGTTCCTGCACTCGACAGAGTTGAGCGTGCCACGGACGTGTGTTGAGCAATGTCCAGCACGTGACATAAAACATCATATGAATAAAATTATTTACATTTTGAACGAAGGGACTTATATAATTTTTAAAATCAAGGATTTAAGGATTTCTAAGACTGGCTGTATCTACTCATAACAGTAGCATCCTTAATTTATAATATTGTACAATGAGAAATCACTTTCTAGCTCAACAAAACCTTACATCACTATTAGTAAGAAATAACATAAACATATAAACGGTACATACATTAAATTATTAAATAGTAATCTAAATATCAAGTATGGAACATTTTGAAGTTTTATAACTAATAAATCAAAATTTAAATCATTTCTAACTTTCTTCCATCTTTAGAACAAAGTTAAAATAACGTGAAGTTATATGCAAGACATGTTTCTCTTTATGAATAAATCAAAAACTTTTTTTTATTAGTGTTCTTATAAGTTCAAATTAGTTTCTGAATAAGATATTTGAATGTTTGTAGAATTGTTTTCATCCAGTTGTTGTGTTTTATTTATTTGTTATTAGGCAACACAGTTGTTCATTCTTTGAATAATTTCATAATTAACTCGACACATAAACATAAATATCATAAAACACAACATATCAACATCATAATTACATGTTAACATAATCATAGTCACTCATTCATCACCAATCATCATCATTTCACCGTCAATTATTTGTATTCTTACTCGCCCCTTCAAGGGTTCTGTTTTCCAAGATTAGTGTTTCCGGTGATTTCAAGTACATCTTAACGATAAAATCCTAGCAAGATAAAACATTTTTCTAAATTTAAATTTAGCTATTTGTTAACTTTTTACACGAATTTTATACCGATTGCATTAAAACAACATTTTTTTTTTCGAACATGCCACAGGCGACGTCACAATGTATAAGATACTCAAAGGGGAAAATTTGGTCTCCGAGCACGATTTAAATTAGAACATCCCTTATTACACATTAATGCAAAGAAATGTCAAACATGACACTACACATCCACTAGCATTCGGGAGGTCGTGGGTTCGATTCCAGCGGCCGATCATCCAGACTGAGGGTTTTCCTCAGTCCCACCAGGAAATGCCGGAATGGCATCTTCAACATAGACCCTGGCCGACACCTTCCCGAATCCTTATTCCGGCGAGCCTTAGATGTCTAAAAGCCATAAATAAAATTCAAATTCAAAATGACATGACACAAAACAATCACTTTTTTTAGTTAATGATGTTTAAATCCTTTTACACCACATACCTGCAACTCAATACTGTAACCTCGAATTTTCACCATTGAATCACATCTTCCACAAATTTCCAATCTTCCATCACTGAGAATATATCCCCAGTCGCCTGTGCGATATAGTCGGCTTCCAACGATAGCAGGAACCTGGGACGGTCTTGGAATAAAACGCTCGGCATTTAATTCTGGTCTGTTCAAGTATCCAATAGCTAAGGTTGGTCCACCAACATAGATCTAATAATGAAAGAAAGAAATAAAATAATAGAGACTATATGCCACGAACTACTAAACTTACTTCTAATAATAATAAAAAAAAGTTATTTACAGTACTTACACGTGTAGCCTTGAAGGACTTCTTGTAGTAAACAGTTTACATTTTTTTAAAAATAAACATTGACGTTTCCGTTTAGACTATAGCCTTTATCAAAAACTAAAACGCAAAACAAGATAGCAAAGTAAGAAAAAGAAAGAAACCTCATAATCTAAAAAATAAAATATGTTTCTTATGTGCAGTCTTTGTTTAAATGTGTGGAGATTAAATGTGTTTAAATGTGTAGGACTACATATTTCAACCACGTTTTAATTTTTAGGATATCAGGTTTCTTCCTTTCTCTTACTTTACTATCGTTTCTGTGGTTTAGTTTCTAAGAAAGGTTTTAGTCTAGACCGAAACGTCATTTTTTTTTTTTTTTTTTTTTTTTTTTTGAAGTGTAGGAATGTTAGCTACAAGAAGTTCAGTGAGACTACACAAGTAAGTAAAGAACTTTTACTCACAGATAGCCATCTAGCACAACATACATGTTACTTCTAGTTACTTAGAATCGTTTACTCCATCAAGTATGGTTCTTTTAATTTGAACTTTATTTTAAGGACTTTAGGCAGCTTTGGTTCAAGGCAGATGGATGATGATGGGGAAATTGGTGGAATGAAGAAACTGGGAGGAAATGGGAGAACCCCAAGAAAACCAATGCACATTAGTGTTTATCCACCACAAAGCTCACATGGCACGAGCCGGGCACTACGATTCTCTTTTAAATAAATTACTGTAAACTTTAAATTTATGACTTATTTCAGAATTGAAGGACATCAGGGAACATCCCAATTAACTGAGAAGTGTTATTATTAATACTCTAAATTCTATGCTTCGCTGTAATAGGAAACTCAAACAGCATGTCTTCGGAGGTAAATGAGGTCACTTGCGATTGAAAACAAAAGGCATAACTAAACACAACTTGAACATCAAAGTTAAGAAATATGAAGAAAAATATGCTAATACCTTTAATCCCGTTTTTAGCTTTGACAAGTTATAGCCACCTCTTATACTGCAGTACTTCTCGCAAGGGACGTATTTAGGAGGTCTGGAGTGCAGTAGCGTAGATACGAATTTCTCAAGGGAGGAGATATTTGGAAAATCGTATCCTTGGCAGTTAGGCAACCAAACAGAACATATTTTTTTTTAAATCTTTCAGAGCTTCTTTCTGTAATTTTAGAACAGTTCAATTATGCAGAAAAATATTTGATACATGAATAGATTATGTCATTGTAGTTTCCTTAGTTAAATTATAATTCAATATAAATTTAGCTATATTTCAAATTTCAGATTGGAAATTAAGAACGAAGAGTTTCGCGACCAATTTTTACTAAAGCTTATGCGCTCACTTTGCTAATAAATTTCTCTTCTAAAACTGCCAGTTCGTTCAGTCATATTTGAAAGTTTTCATTTTTCTAAGATATTTTATTCGTTTCAGAGTATAAAATATCATCTCTGGCGTAGATGCGGGTGCAGGTTGTACAAAATCTGAAGCACTTTTTAAAAGTTTGGAAATCTGATATGTTTCCATTGTAGTTTGAATAGAAACTTTTTGATTAGTTTTCCTTCCGAAAGTCTCAAATATTGTAGAATATTTTATGAAACAAAGAAAAATTAAAATTCTACTAATTTTCTCATGTTTAATGCCTTCATTTTTAAAAAGATAAATGAAGCCTCATATAACACTTTTGTTATCGTACTATCACTTCTGTTAGTTGATTTTTGAAGCTATTGGATATTCTTAACCCACACAATTTTTTTCATACAGCTCAGTGATGCATAAAGGCGGAGAGTTGAGAAGGTGCGGACCTCTCTCAAATTCTGAAGTCTTCGTAACTTACAATAATTATAGGCGATCCAGATGCTCTTTGAACTTCCCCACATCCCTGAAGACCTAAGAAAAAATTCTGGATACATGCGTGAAAGAGCTTGTCTTGTATTGTAATTAAATCTCATTTTCTGGAGTTTTGTAGATGCTTCCATACTCTAATTTACTACAACTTGATTTGTCTTCCTTCTGCCATTTTGTTGGTTCTTTTGAACTTTATACAGCATCTTTGTCATTATTCAGAGCTTCTACTAAGTGAAGGTGTTCCTTTCGTTATGATATGTACATCGGTTATTCGTAGGGAATACTAATTCAAACGAATAAAAATAGGGAACAAATTAGAAATGCATTGAATTCATTGCATGCCTTCAATCTGAGTTTGTGGCATTGTTCGATGAAGAAATTTGGACCATTTCTTAGAACAAAAATTTGGCTGATTCTTTAAAATCATGAATTATACTTTTATATCCGTCTTGTCATACTTAGTAATTTTTTTATGTTCTAGGTGATATAATTTGCACTCTTCATAATCCCACAAAAATGCGCTCTCCATAAGAGGATATAAAAAATAAGTGTTGCAGTTGTTCCTAAATAGTTCAATATCAGTCGAATATAAATTGTCAATACTTCCACACTGAGTTGCACAATACACTTAAATTGCAGCAGGGTACTGTCACATTATGTCATGAACATTTTTAAAATTTCCCAGCAAACTGTATTCACCATCACATTCTTATAAAAATAAGAACTCCAATACCACTCCAACTACAATAATTAACACAAAAATGGTTCAGATTTGATAAAGAGTTTTCGTTAAATCTCGACCTTTCTTCTTCTCCTTCCAGCACCATGTTAGCGGAAGATCTGCCAGAGTCACATGAACATTTTTTTTAAATCTTACATACTCGTCATTGGCATAGCTACCAACAAAAGAAAGATTTCCATATTGGTGATATTAAGAGTTTCATCTACTAATGGAGAAAAACATCTGTATAATCAGGCAACAAATTCCTTAACTGAAACGATTGCAGAGCAGATTTCAATAATTTGATGTTAATGGTTAAGACTCTTCTCTCCTTATAGCCGACCGAGGTAGTCGTGTGGTCTGAGGCATTAGGCAAGCGTCTTCGAGGTCGTGGATTCGAGCCGATTTTAGCAAGCACTGAAGTGTGACAGGCCGAAGTCAAAAGTTACTAATATGCCCCATACAAAATAAAATTTACCAAAAGTTAATCTTCTCCCCTTATAATCTGAAAGATATTAGATCTTATATTACTGTATATCTTCGAATAGCACGAAACCCTCTCAGTTTTTTTTTTTTTTTTTCATTTATATCTAATGTAACTATGTTTCATGCTTATCTAAGTTATTTCTTCTCTACGTACAAAATAACTGCTTCAACCATGGGTACGAAATGTTTTTTCTCTGTTATGTTATCCTTGAAACTATCAGTAACAGGAATTACTATATTTTTCATTCCTGTCTTTTTTTTTTTTTTTTTTTTACAGACGCTATCGATAAGAAATAGGCCTATGTTGTCTACACGTTTGGTTTACTTTGTACAGTTTTTTATTTTACTGGTTTCCCTAAAGGTTATTTACCATCATAACTTAATTGATAAAAAAACTTCGGTAAATTTGATTTTATATGGACCAGTCCAGTAGCTTTTTGACTTCAGCCCGTCACGATTCGCCCATTTACAGCCAGTTAAACTTTGGTAAAAAAAAACTTTATTATTGTATGGGCCAGTCTAGTAACTTTGGACTTCGGTCCGTCACGATTCGCCCATTTACAGCCAGTTAAAATCCACACCCATGCCCCTGCCGAGATTCGAACCCGGGACCTTCAAGCCGATGGTCTACCGCTGCAGACCGCTCGACCACCCGGCCGGTTTATAGCCAGTTAAAATCCACAAACATCCATGCCCTTGCCGGGATTAGAACCCGGGACCTTCGGGTTGTTGGTCTAACGCCTTAGACCGCACGGCTACCTGGTCGGCTTAACCTAATTGAGAAAGCTGTAACGAAAAATGTACAATACGACCTTTTATTTATTTACAATAAACTAACAATTATCTATGAGACGGGCGTAAGCCATAGTGCTGTTACCGTTCTTACAATTAACTTTATCTTTTAGCTAACAATGATATACTTCCAACTGCGTAAATACTCTCTTTCAAAGTTCATATATGTGAAGTCAAGGGGGGGGGGGATATATCCCCAATATCCCGTCCCTTACCTACGCCACTGGGGAGTGCCTGAAATTGATTTTCTTTGTACGAGGGCTATTTTTTTAAGCAAGGTCCGATTGTCAATAGAAGCAAAACTAGTAAAGATAGTGCCATACCTTTTTGGTTATTTCATCTGTATACATTAAGCTGTGTTTCTACATAGTTACCATGTTTGTTGAAACATTTATCACAGCGTTCGACAAGTTTTTGTACGCCCATGTCGTAGAAAGCACCCGCCTGTGACCGAAGCCAATCTTCAACCGTTGTTTTCACTTCTTCATCAGTGTCAAACCGATGACCGGCGAGAAACTGCTTCAGGAAATTGCAATGACAACGTGGAAATCGTGAAACGTCGATTTTCATGGATTTTTGCATCAACTGCACGCACCAACTCGAAGGTCGGCCCGATCGCAGTTCATCATGAACATTGTCCCGCCCGTTCTTGAACAATCGCATCCATTTA
The DNA here is from genome assembly GCA_022664845.1 of Lepisma saccharinum. Lineage (NCBI taxonomy): Eukaryota > Metazoa > Arthropoda > Insecta > Zygentoma > Lepismatidae > Lepisma > Lepisma saccharinum. Next base: position 114,878 of record JAGDQP010001631.1, read on the forward strand.
CACACCTTGCTGTCACTCATTGCATTCGGGCTGTACACCTCACATATCTGGCGATCAATTTCCACTGCTGACACGTTCCTTGCTGTCAAAATTCGAATAAAAAATTCGGTCACAGGCGGGTGATTTCTACGACGTTGCCATACAAAAACTTGTCGAACGCTATGATAAATGTTTAATCAAACATGGTAAGTAACTATGTAGAAAAATAGGTTAGTGTGTACAGAGGAAATAACAAAAAATGTATGGCACTACCCTTACTAGTTTTGTTTCTATTGACAATCAGACCTTACTTAAAAAATAGCCCTCGTAAAATAAGCAAAATTATATGGCGTAGGTTCCAGACCCCATAAATACTTCCCTGGCGAGGAGTGTTGAGCTTTGAGAGGTGACGCTACAACTCGGCAGTGTTTCATGTCACGACGAAAGCGAAGCAGAAGTGTCTACTGTTGATTGAATCATAAAAAATACACTTTTTGTACACTTTGAGAAAATATTCCAGCTCGGTACCTTGGACTTAATATGGGCAGCTAAATTTTTGTATATTAACTCTCTATAGGACGTAGATTCTCCTAGCAAAATTTCAGGGTAGGTTTCGATATGATCTCACTGACGGTCTCCTTGCGAGAATTTATCCCGCTGAGATTCATAATTATGAGATATCTATGGAAGGATATTTCCGAGGAACCCGAATTTTCTAGAATTCATAGGCATTCACCGGCACTCAACATTCACTGGAATTTTCGCCCATACTTCGTATATATTTAAAAACACTGAGGAAAATATGAAGTAATGGAACACTGTCAAATATAAGTTAAAATCAAAAAGTACAGATCAAATAAATTGTTATCCTTACCTACCTCACCAGGCGCTCCAATTGGTTGAACGTTCATGTCTTCATCCATAATAATGACATGAACACCTGGTAAAAGAGCTCCCACTGGACAAAATTTCTTTGGTTCCTCCGAAGCAAAATGTGTCAAATCTAGAACATAAACAGATACCCAATACATATTTCACACGAACAATATCCTAATTTGGTAGAATATCTCTCAAAATACATTTGGAAAACTATTTTCCTTCTCCAAAAAACAGTTCGAGTTTTAGCTGATTGTATTTTACATGATTCGAAACTGAAATTTGACGCTTATATTGAAGATGCAATAAATGAAGCACACACAAACCTTGGGTTAATACTAAAGAACTGGACATGAATTCAGTAAAGTAAAGCAGTTCTACAATTTTATCTAGTCTATGTTTGTTCAAAATGCTACCTCTATTTGGAATACTGTCTAAATCTAACACATACAAACTGAAGAATATTCTCAGATATCCGACGTACAAGGAGACGTCAGACGACCGGATGTAGTAAGGCAAATGATGTAGTAAGGTCCGGATGTAGTAAGGTCCCTGTTTGTTAACTACACTATCAAGGAACCTAAAATAAAACTTTATGTCAGGTTAATAACATTGGCAAGCTGCTAACATCACATTATGTAAAACTAACCAACTCGCTAACATCACACATTATGTAAAACCAACCAACTCGCTAACATCACACATTATGTACAACCAACCAACTCGCTAACATCACACATTGTGTAAAACCAACCAACTCGCTAACATCACAATATATTGAAACAAATTAACTCCCAAAATCGCAACTCCACTTTAATACAACGTTTATGATTTATCGACAAACATTTAAGTTATTTACTACTGAAGAAGTCGATTTTAGGATCTTCCCTCCTCTTTCTTTGTATATAATTTCAATTGTTTTGCATTTTCTTTTTAAAACTTATCTTACTTGTTTTTTATGTCTTTCAAAATACTCGCAATCCAAAGTAATGAAAGCTCGAAAACTGATTGGTTTAATTCCGAAACAAATCTGAAGCAAAACTCTTTTAAGGTGTTCTCGTACTCTAAAGTCTCTCGAACGTTATCCCATTAAAAAGCATTGTAATGTTTTTAACAATTTTCTCCCTCATTTTTAATGTTACAAACTTCAAATTTTACCTACATCTAGAAGAGATACATGTCTATGGCCGGGTGACGTTTCGTCCAAAGACATTTTGTCCATACGACATTTAGTCCAGGGATATTTAGTCCATAGACATTTCGTCCACAAGACATTTCGTCCAACGGATTTTTCGTCCACAAGACATTTCGTCCAACAGATTTTTCGTCCACAAGACATTTCGTCCAACAGATTTTTCGTCCACAGGACATTTCGTCCAATCGACTTTTCGTCCAACGGATTTTTCGTCCACAAGACATTTCGTCCAACCGACTTTTGGTCCAACGGATTTTTCGTCCACAGGACATTTCGTCCAATCGACTTTTGGTCCAACGGATTTTTCGTCCACAAGACATTTCGTCCAATCGACTTTTGGTCCAACGGATTTTTCGTCCACAAGACATTTGGTCCAACGGATTTTTCGTCCACAGGACATTTCGTCCAGTCGACATTTAGTCCAAAGGATTTTTCGTCCAATCCATCAATCCACATACTACACTCTCATCCATATAAATTCACAGGCCAAACTACTGAAGCTACAAACACCAAATTTGGTATGAAGGTGTAGGACCATGAATAGGTAGAGGGGAAAATCCGACATTTTGGAAAAGTCGCCATCTTGGATGCAAAATGGGCGCTAAACCCATTGTTGTATACAATAGAGCCTAAACGGCTGGGGCTATTGAATTGAAATTTGGAATGATGGTACATTATTGCTAGTAGGTAACGAAAATATTTTCAAATTTTGTAAAAGTCGACATCTTGGATCCAAAATGGCCGCCAAACCCATTGTTGTATAGAATAGAGAGCTTAAACTACTGGGGCTATTGAATTGAAATTTGGTACAGAGGTACATTATCAATAGTAGGTTAATATAATATTGCACAATTGACCCAAAGACGCCATCTTGTATCCAAAACGGCAGACTTAAAATTTCATTTTCCACAACCTTTGAGGTAGAAGCACGAAATTTAACATAAAGCTTTATCATAAGTAGTAGTTTAGGAAAATAATAAAATGTTTTGGGAAAGTCGCCATATTGGATTCAAAACGGCCGCCCAAAAAATCATTTTCGACACAGTTTGAGCTAGAGAAATGAAATTTTATTTGAAGCTGTGTCTTTACGTGTAAGTCACAACAATATAATCAAATGTTAAAAACACCGCCATCTTGGATACCAAATGGCCGCCAAAACCATTGTTGTTTAGAATATACAGGCTTAACGCCTGGGGTTATTGAAATGCAATTGGTTACAAAGGTAGTATGTCAATAGTAGGTTACGATTACGAGATGTGTTGAAAGAAGCCATCTTGGATCAAAAATGGCTGCTAAACCTATTGTTTTATAGAATACACAGCCTAAACTACAGGGGATATTGAAATGAAATTTCGTATAGAGGTACATTATCAATAGTAAGTCAACATAATATTACACAATTTACCCAAAGACGCCAT
>JAGDQP010001632.1:0-14615 GCA_022664845.1 Lepisma saccharinum
TTTCTGATTATGAAAATGTTACATAATGAGTTCAAAGACGCCATCTTGGATCCAAAATGGCGGAGCTAAGAAATCTATCTTCTATATCGTTTGAGCTAGAGATACAAAATTTAACATAAAGGTGTATTGTCACTAGTAGTTCAAGAAACTATTACGAAAGGTTGAAAAAGTTGCCATCTTGGATTCAAAATGGCTGCCGAAGCCATTGTTGTATAGAATACACAGCCTAAACGGCTGCAGCTAGAAATATCAAATTTGGTAACACTATACATTATCATTTGTGTGTTACTAAAATATTACATGATGTATCCAAGGACGCCATCTTGGATCCAAAATGGCGGACCTAAAAATCCATTTTCCACACCGTTTGAGCTAGAGATACGAAATTTGGCATAAAGGTGCATTATGACGAGTAGCTTAGGGAAATATCAGAAAATTTGGAAAAGTCGCCATCTTGGATCCAAAATGACAGCCCAAAATCCCATTTTGCACACCGTTTGAGTTGTATAAATGAAATTTTACTTGAAGGTGTACTATCACAAGTAGGTCACGACAATATAAGAAAACTTTCAAAAAGTCATCAACTTGGATCCAAAGTGCTCGCCCCAAAAACCCAATTTCCAAATCATTGAAGGTAGAGAAACGAAATTTTCAATGAAGGTGTATGACCAAGAGTAGGTTACAATCAATGGGGCAAATCTTCCCTTTGGGGGCACAGCCCCCCGTGGGAGGGTGCAGATGGACTCCGTGGTGGTGTAGTGCTGCAGGGAGATTTTGGTTAAGATAAAGGAGGCGCATCCTCTCAAAAGCACTGAAGTTGGGGGGCGAAACCCGGCTCCCAGCGAAACTTCGAGATCTACCTCAGCCTGTAGGCCTACCGAAAGGGATTTTTTTAACAACAGCTCAACCATCAACAACTGAAAACAAATTCTTAGCATTCAGCGAGGAACGAATGTTTTGCTAAGATACAGTAATCCTCACTCCTCAGTAGACACAGAAAGAAAGGTTAAAATAAGCAAGACACAAGATAACCAACACTTTACACTTTATAGTTTACATCACAAAGCAGAAGAATAACTAGTGACACCTCTCGAGTCGGTTCAACTGCACGCGCATTTCTCACCTTGTTCATGTTCCTAGTAAGAATTGTTGAGAAGTACATATCATATTTTATTAACTTCTAAAATCAACGATCAATGGACAGATCGGGATAATGGGTCCCATTTACTTCGGGAAAATGGGTCAGGATCCGTGCTCAAGTGTAATATCCAGATCCGGTTACCTGGTTCCAAGATCCGGATCCGGGTACCCGGTTCCAGGATTCGGATACCCGGTTCCTATAGGATCCGGGTAATGAGGATCCGGATCCAAGTGCCCATCCCTAATATAATCCAAAGTTGATTTCCTGTCTTCCTCCAAATTTATTACAAGCGTGTTCTTTCAATTTCTTCTGTGAAAATTGTAAAATTTAATACCTTCCCCTATGTTGTGGAATATACCAAATGGACTTGACCCTCAAACGGTCACGACAAATATTTGTCTATTGTTCCGTGGTAAGCAGGTACAAGACAGCTCAAAGGAAATTACAACTCATAAAATCTTTAAATTTGTTAGGGCATATTTTTCACATAGAGCATTATTCTGAAATTTTAGGTCATAAATACGTATTTTATTTTGCATATTATTAAGGCACAAACATTAGTATCATAATGTCTACGATAAATTAAATATGACAAAAAAATCAGTTTAGACCCTAACATAATAAAATAAATTTTCAGTTATATAATTTCTTGTCTTAACTCGTTTGTCATACAGTTTTCTGCACCTCCACTCCCGCTGCGCGTCCACAACCAACAAACACGTAAATTAATAGTGTAATTCAGCATTCCGCAAAGTTCGGGTCAATTTTATTAGCTGAGAAGTTCCGCGGATCACCCTGCCCTGGCCATCTTCAAAAGCAATTTTTATATGCAGGATGCCCCACCCCTTTTTCTCCGGAACCAATGAAAATACGACAAAATGCTGAAACATGTATTCCATTATTTTTAAAGGTGAATATTTTAAGCTAAAATAATTCTACCTCTGACTCTTCCCCCCGAAGGAGGGTCAGAATGGTCAACTCAAAATTTTCAAATTGCAAGGGGGTCGAGTAATATATCGTTTGAAAGGTCTTGATGAGAGAAAAATTCTAGATTCTAGGGCACATATGGTGCCCCTATTCAAAATGGCGAGGGTTCAAAACTTAGAAAATGACCATTTTATTACAATTTTTGTTTAGGCTGTAAGAGTGGAAATAGAATTGGACGAATTGGTTACATACTTCTTCCGCAATGCTATTCGGAACCACCAATAAATCTACAGTATAAAATATAAATAAGTATCTTGTATTAATCACCCATCAAGATTTAACTTCGAACATACAAAGCAAATACATAACATAGAAAAGTAATGAATTTTAAACATACCAGGTGTATGCATAAGTAGTTTCCGGTTTACCTAAGATATGGCGCCAGCGACAAGTATTCAATTGATACATAACGTCATTTTGTTCGTCTGATATTAAACTACAAACACACACAAGTTGAGTCCGCCAAACACCAGCGTTTTTGTTTTATCGTTCAGTGATCATGTCGAAGTTTGTGCCTGAAAAAGAACATTTGCGGCACCCATTGCTTTTCTTATTTAATCAAAAGGAAAAGGCTGTTGAAAGTCATCGTGTGCTGGTAGAAACATATGGTGAACACGCTCCATCGATTAGAACATGTGAGACATGGTTTCGACAATTTAAACTTGGTGATTTCAATGTGAAAGACAGTGCGCGCTCTGGTAGACCAGAAAAGTGCGAAAACGAGCAATTGCAGGTGTTATTGGAGGATGACCCAACTCAAACTCAACAGCAATTGGCAAAAGCATTAAATGTGTCACAAAAAACAATCAGCAGACGTTTACGAGCAATGAGGAAGATCAATAAACTGGGTAAATATGTCCCACACGATTTGAATAAACGTCAAATGGAAAATCGCAAAGTCACTTGTGAAATGCTGCTTCAACGCCACGAAAGAAAATCCTTTTTGTATCGAATTGTGACGGGTGACGAAAAATGGATTTATTTTGAAAACCCGAAGCGGAAATAATCGTGGCTTTCACCTGGCGAAGCCGGTCCTTCAACACCAAGGCCAAATCGCTTCGGCAAGAAGACCATGCTTTGTGTCTGGTGGGACCAGAGCGGTATTGTGTATTATGAACTCTTGAAGCCCGGCGAAACCGTTAATGCACAACGCTATCGCCAACAAATGATTAATTTAAATCACGCATTGATCGAAAGACGACGGGAATGGGCCCGAAGACATGGCAAAGTGATTGTGTTACACGACAATGCGCCGTCTCATACAGCAAAACCAGTGAAAGACACCTTGAAATCGCTTGGATGGGACATTATTCCGCACCCGCCGTACTCCCCAGACCTGGCGCCATCTGACTATCACCTCTTCGCATCAATGGGGCACGCGCTCGCAGAGCAGCACTTCAGCAATTTCGAAGACGTTGGAAAATGGCTGGACGAATGGTTTGCCGCAAGAGACAAGCATTTTTTCTGGCATGGTATGCATCAATTACCTGAAAGATGGGCGAAATGTGTAGAAGCCGATGGCCAATATTTTGAATAAAACAAAATTAGTTTCCCTTGAAAAATTACGTGTTTTCTTTACCACAAAAACCGGCAAAAACTTATGCATACACCTGGTATTTAGATGCTTACCAGATACTAATATATGATAGTCGTGTTCAAACCGTGCTTGTACTTCTCAACTACTAATACCCCAAACATATATTTATTTCAATATTATTCCTAATAATGCTTACATGTTTAAGGCAGAAGGCTGTACCATTTTCAAATGTCTTGACTATGCCATGTTTCTTAAGGCTAGTAAATAGTTATAATTTTATCTGACTCAAAATTAATATTATAAATTCATAGGTTTTTATACAAATTTCTTCCCTCTTAGCAGGCTTACCGAAGCTTGCCGTTGCTGAAGGTTGCTGTAAGCTTGGATTGCAAGGCTGTTGATGTAATCCAAAGATAATATTTGCTTAGTGGTTTCTACTTTACCAGCTTGCAGGAGGGAAAGTTTAACAGATAGTATACCGGCTTGTAAAACATTGCCAGTCACTTGCTTTGAGCTTGTGAAACTTGATGTTGTTTTGAACTTGAATAAAAGCAGAAAATATCCTTTTTTGGAACAACGTCAGTTTCTTGTTTGAACAACCCATTGTTGCTGGTTTTTGTAACTAGCCTAAATCACGCTTTTAGGATCAACCAACTATACGAGGAAGCTTGTTAAACTTGAAATGTATTTTAAATTTGTTTCGTTGCACTGCGCTGTCGTCTCAGCTCAGGGCACGAAAGTCCTATCATGTGACAGGACTCTTTCGTCGTAAGCTAAACTGCGTCTGCTCCCGCTCCTTTACTACAGTCATCTTTTGCGCTCTGATGAGCTAAAATGTAGAAAGTGCTTGGATAGTTTGTGCAATGAGAAAATAGCAGGTTCTACATAAGACTCATACATGCCCATGTTTAAAATTATACAGTAATAAAAATATTCTCTTTGACACTCTATTCAATGTCTGAGTTAATTGAGTGCATAATCCGCGCCTTTCTCAACAGATTTCCAAGTTGTGTAGCGGTCAAAGAGACGAACTGTAAATCAAATGTTTCTAAGGTTAAATTCAACCGCAGACAAATGTAAAAAATGTCTAATGTATCTTAGTAAGTTGCGCTTAGTGTTGGTAACACAATCATGGTCATTACAAATACAAAACACCTAACAACAGCATGATACAACGCTGAAATGACCTTCATATGACAAGTGCGAGTGCTTGAATTCTGTTTAAAACCTGCGTGTTATTATTGTCCTTTTAAAGCTATTACACCTCAATTCTTATCAACTAGACTGCTTGATTCAACCTTGGTTATATGTTTTAAGCTTGATGTGCTGGGTTTGCATCAAATTCTCATACTTGTAAAAGGAAATTGCTATGTTTTAGGAAATTGCTAGAAAGGTTAAAATTGCTATGTGGGATTAGTACCTAATCTAAACGCAGTGTTTGTTGTCAAACTTGACCCAGAATTACGCAATATTATCTGGAACCATATCTGGAACCTGTTTACACTTCCTAGAATAAGAATTAACCATGCTATTTATCATACTTTATTTTACACACTAGAAAATGTGTAGATACTACATATGATTTCGTACTATACTAAAACTTCGTTCGGACTTTATCCGATCCGTTTCGGATAAGCCAGATTTACGACTTTTTCATGTAATAAGCACTTCAAGAAAACGGTTTATTTTACCATCATTGTTGAGATATAAGGTACAGAGTACAGGTAGAGGGCAAATACAGTACATTATACATTTACACTGCGAAGAACTAATTAGACGCGCTCATTTGCAGATGTATTTTCACTTGCCGAAAAATTAAGTTACTTTATTATTTTGGAAAATCGTTCCGGATAATCCTGATAAACGAGTTCCGGATAAACAAGGTTTCAGTGTACTAATACATTCTACAACAAAGCAACTTCCTTTTCTGGCTAAAAATCAAGACATTAAACTCTTCAAGAAAGGATTCCAGAAAGTTCCTCTTGCCTGATTTGGAAAGTTCCTAACTGCTTCACCAATCGCATTACAATTTTTTTCTGTAATTAGCTCAATGGAACATTCCAGGAGTATTTAAAACGCAACATTTAAATGTTCTTGGAAAATATGAAAACATGGGTTTTCATTGTTTGACTCAAAAGAAAACTCACCATTAAAAGCCAAATTAGGAAGCAATTTATTTACAGATCTGGCCACGCCATATAAAAGAACACAACTTTACATATTAATATGAGCTAGAAAGTAATCTAAGATAATCTGTACTATTGAGGTTCCAATTACGACTACAGAAACAAAGTGTTATATTTAACATACAACTTCACGCGTCAATCCAGCGTTATGGAAAATACCATTCTAAATACCTTCGAAACACAACTAAAGTTGTTTACGAAGTTTCCCTTTCTTAACTTATAAACATTTTTTATGCATAATGCACCTGAAATTAAAATTTGCTTAATTACAACAAGCTATTTCAGATGAAGAACCATATTAAAATATTGCTAATATGTTTTCCAATTTATCGGCACTACATACATTTCCACATAATGTAGATAATAACGTAGATAGCTTGGTGTGTCCAAGTACAGTATATCTGTAGGTAACAGACTTTGTATGGATGCACTGACTAAAACTAAGACAGATACTACAATAAATGTGAACACATCTCTTATGAAATGAACGGAACGACTCTAATACATATTATAGGTAGGCTACTTATAAGAACCGGTTACATTTCTTCTTTAAATATACGTTAATTAAAAAAAAAAGAGAATCAAATTCTCAAGTAGGCACATCACAATCATTGTATCTTGCGATATCATATTACAAAAGTACCTGTTGTTTTGCAATCACCAAACTGAGAAGCACATTTAAATGTCTCAATTAGCAGATACAAATGAAAGTATATTGGTAAGAGTCCATATTTCACTAATGCCATTGTTATTATACATATTGACAATTGTCCTTAACGTTTTAAACAAATATCATAGAATTGATATGTTTCTTAATTGTTCGAAAACTAAGTCCGAGCGGCCGTAGCTCAGTGGTAGAGCCTTTGGGTAGCATTCGGGAGATCGTGGGTTCGATCCCAGCGCCGACCATCCTGACTGAGGTTTCTCCAGAGCTTTTCCTCAGTCACATCAGGCAAGTTTCGGGAGGGCACCTTCAACATAGGCCCTGAAAAACACCTTCTCCTGAATCCTTTCCTCTCTCCTATGCCAGCCTGAGCCTTAGATGCCTGAATACCATAAATCCAATTCAAAATTTGAAAACTACCATAACGGTGTGTCACTCGTTCACTGAAGGTAAGAACATTTTGAATCTAGTTTACAAGAAGTAGTTTCCCCAGTAGCAAAAAATCGTTGAATATACGAGGATTAAACGTTAGTACTGAAATGTTATTTTAAAATTTTAAATGTCCCGAAATGTCCTGTTTAATGGCTTATTCAACGTTGAATAATGGTTGATATGAAACTATGAAGAAACGGGTTCAGTTGGCCAAAATAGAGCATGAATGCTGTCTATTGGTGTATACACTTTTAGTTTGATTTTATCCGTTGCTTTTATCATGATATATGGTGTTAATTTTCCAACAGTAATTATTTAACCGCTGCTGTGGGATTCGAAACCGGTCCGCTCTGTACTCCTCATTGGTAGCTGGACAAGTTAACCACTCAACCATGGATCCACATTAAGAGTCCACAACTCTTTTAATGTATATATTAACAGGCAGTCTAGAACGGAGTTCCTACGCGTCGTTTGACCATCATGTAAGAATGAAAATAAAGAATACTTTCCCTCTTTTTTTGTTATGCGCATTCTTTCTTCTTTAACACTATGCCCATCGCTACACTGTTAAATTTGTATTTCTCAATAAGCCTAATATGTCGTCTTAGAAAAACGCATATAAAGCAAAATCTATGTCATGGTTGAAAACATTTTACATTAACGCCTCATTAGCGAAATGTTCGTTGAAATATAGTTTATTAAGCAAATAGAACCTGCTATTTACTTTTAATTATAATGTTTAAGCAATTAATTAGAAATACACGTGTGAAACGAAATGCATAACGCAGTATAAAAGAAAGTTGAAAACACATCATATTAACGCCCTATCGACGAAATTCTATCGTTCTTTGAAACATGGTTTAAAATTCAATCTGTTTTCAACGTGCACAAGAGAACATAAAAATTAGTTTGTGTCATTTAATTAGTTTCTAATTATTATTTTTTGACATAATATTAGTAAGAAACACTTTAAACAAAATCTATACCGTACCTGAAAATAACATATTGAATACATATTATAGTATTAACGTCTTATCAACGCAATGACGTCTTCGCTGAAATATGGTTTAAAAGTAAACGTATTTTTTTTTAAGCGATAAGATTAATCAACGAAATGAACCTATAATCAACGTTAAAAAACGTATGTGTGCTACTGGGATTAGGTTGTATAACCTAATTTCAATCATATTAGGTTAAATCATTAACCCTGTACTTCAGCATCTCGTAAATTTCGAGAAATTATTTAAGTTTCCCACAAAATATTTTCCCATCTTAAGGATATCGTATTAATGACAACTTCGTTTCCGGATTGACAAGATAGATAAGAGAAAAGGTTGAAAGAACAAAAGACTGTGGTATCCTTGTCGTAAATAATATTTAGAGCAGTAGTATTATGATATTCAAAACGAACCCAGTTCACTTGTTGGGAGCAGAACAGTTGGTTATAAAATTCTCTTCGCACTTGCCTGAGTGTTTTTGGTGAAATTACTTGGCATGCTGCTGCTACTCTTTATAGCAGCTCTTCGATACTTCCGGGTTTGTTTTGTAAACAATTAATTTCAAATAGCCCCAAAAGAAAAAAAAAATAATTTATAGATAAATGGTGTGAACGCGTCGGCCATTCGATGGGGCCACGATGACCTATCCGCCTATTTGAGTATAATGTTCGTTAAAGTACCCACGCACTTCTCGGTAATAAGGGGCAGGACATTCATAGTGCTGAAAAACTATAATCGTCGGCACCTTCGTTTACATCTAATGTATTTTCTACCAATTCAGTTATTAAGGGATCTACTGCGTCCCTTAAAAGTCTCACACACTGGTCACTGGTTAAATCAACATTAATAAACAAAAGACCAATTATGTGATCTCTTATCCACGCGTTATTTTTTTTAGTTTTTGAGTATGTCCTTCATTAGGAATATGAGAAATCTCCCCAGAGTTCAATTTATATTTGCTGATGCATCTATTCAGATAAAATGAACTATCACTGAAACAAATGTGTTCAAAAAACTTTACATTTTCAGCAATATTCTGACAAATAAAATCATAAAATTCAATTCGCCTGTCATAATCATCATCTCCTAGTTCCTATGATATCTGCATTTTGTATGGAACAAATGTACGGACTTTTAAAACTTTACTGTTTGAGTTCCGTGCGATATGACTCTTAACTCCTTAAGGCTATGCCATGATTGTAGTTAGGTTGTTTCGTATTTGTAATGACCACGATTGTGCTAACAACACAGAGAGAGAGATTTGCATTTTTAAATAAACGGAATTGCGTATACCTTAAACAGTTTAGGAAATAAATGATCTGGGTTACATATTGTCTTTATTCCATTATGCGTCTTATTCTCCTATCTTAAGGTACAGTTGAAATTTTTTCCATTTGTCTGCTGTTGGATTTAAACCTAGAGCCTTTTGATTTACAGTTCGTCACCTTAACCAATACACAGCGGGGAAATTTGTTAAGAAAGAACACGGATTATGCACTCCTGCAAGCTGTTAAAGTAGGAACTACTAAGCATCTAGTTTCGGTAAGGCTGCCTGCAATTAGGGAAGAGATTTGTACAAAGAATCTATGAACTTATAATATTAATTTTGAGTCAAATAAAATTATAACTATTTACTAGCCTTAAGAAACATGGAATATGCCAAGACATTTGAAAATGGTACAGCCTTCTACCTTAAAAATGTAAGCATTAGTAGGAATAATATTGAAATAAAAATATGTTTGGGGTATTGGTAGTTGAGAAGTAGAAACACGGTTTGAACACGACTATCATATATTAGTATCTGGTAAGCATCTAAATATGTTTAAAATTCATTACTTTTCTATGTTATGTATTTGCTTTGTATGTTCCAAGTTAGATCTTAATGGGTGATTAATACAAGATACTTATTTATATTTTATACTGTAGATTTATTGGTGGTTCCGAATAGCATTGCGGAAGAAGTATGTAACCAATTCGTCCAATTCTATTTCGACTCTTACAGCTTAAGCAAAAATTGTAATAAAATGGTCATTTTCTAAGTTTTGAACCCTCGCCATTTTGAATAGGGGCAACATATCGATCCCGGAGTCGATCTAGAATTTTTCTCTCATCAAGACTTTTCAACTTATATATTACTCGATCAGCTTGCAATTTAAAAAATTGGAGTTGACCCCTCTCACCCTCCTCCGGGGTAGAATTATTTTAGGTTAAAATGTTCGTCTCTCAAAATAAGGGAATACGTATTTCGGCATTTTCTCATATTTCCATTGGTTCCGGAGAAAAATGGGTGGGGACAGACTTTTAGAAGGGGATAAATTTGAAGATTTCTCGTGGGAACGCTGGAACTTTGTAGACGTTACTGCTTAAGAAATGAATAATACATGAAACAATTTAGCTAAATGAGTATTTTCCCACCTTGTACACTTCTCTTCGACTCCTACAGTCTAAGCAAAAAATTGTAATAAAATGGTCATTTTCCCAGTTTGATCCCTCGCCATTTTGAATAGGGGCAACATATTGATCCCGGAGTTAATCTAAATTTTTCTCTCATCAAGACCTTTCAAACGATATATTACTCGACCCCCCTTGTAATTTGAAATTATTGAGCTGACCTCCTCTTAGCTCTCTCCGAGGGGGGGTCAGAGGTAGAATTATTTTCGCTTATAATGTTCACCTTTAAAAATAATGGAATACGTGTTTCAGCATTTTCACTGGTTCCGGAGAAGAAAAGGGGTGGGGACAGACTTTGTGGACACCCTGTATATATTTAACGTTTTCAGCTATATTTTAATACTGTTATATTTATATTTTTCAAATAGTGTTAGTAAATATTTCCCTAATTTTATTTTAGAATTATTAGCTGGAAGAAAATAACATTAGTTTGTTTTGTGATTCAAGGTTATCATGTCAATAAGCCATTAATTTTTTTTAGAATATAATTTGTATAGTTCTTCCTTTCTTGTATACTTCGCCCACAATCACAAAGAGTACAAAGTAAGGCTCGCGCAAACGAGCAAGCTTATAATTAAAAAAAAAAAAAAAAAAATGAATCGTCATTGTATTCTTACGGGTCCATACGGAAATGGTTCTTTCTGATTCTCAGCTATATTGTGTGATACGCAATTCTCTTGAACTTGATTTTTTCGTTTTTTTCACCCTTAATTAGGTTCAATCTATTCTGAAATTAGAGAGCCACAGTGTGCGGAACGCTGTTGTATAGGGATGGACACGAGCGAGTTCAATTCGAGTTTTCGTTATACTCGACTCGACTCGTAAGAGAAATCTTTCAACTCGACTCGGCTAATATTGTCAAACTCGACTTGAAACTCGACTCGAAGTTCACTCGAGTTTCGAGTCGAGTTGAGCTAATACGAGCCAAATCGAACCAAATCCTACAGTATTAATGTCTCTTTACTGTCTTTTTGGGATGGTCAAAATATCCGGACAATCAGATGACAAATTATGCGGTATCCGTTTAACCATCCGGATTTTATCCGTCATCCGAAAATTATGCGCTATCCGTCCGGATATTTCATGACATCCTAATATAGTCCAGCCCTTTAGTACTTTCTGGGTGCAAAAGGTTGAGGAGTTTCGAGATTTGGCACAGTTGCACACTTAAGAGCCCTAACTATAATGATAAATTGGGACCTTGAGTAGGGGGACAGCCGCTCGCGCCGCCATCTTGAAAAATGGCGGCTGAAAGGCAGAATTTAGCATGAAACTCCATTCCTGTAGGTTTCAGAGAACATTTTCTTAATTGAAAATTTGAGAGGATTCGCAATGTAAATGTCCTATAAAGTTGCTTATATAAAAATTTTGAAAATGCCGCCATTTTGAATAAAAAATTCTATCTGTCTAATGATTTGTGGCCCAAATCCTAAAGTGTTCTGCCACCAGCCAAAACCCATCCCCGATGCAGGCTAGTATTTATTTTAGGATAAAGAAGTCGTAATAACAAAATATTAAAATATATTTCAAAAATAAATACATAGAAAGAAATATATGAAAGCAACAATGGAATGTTGCATTGTCACCCGACTTACGTCGCTGTGCAAAATGTCATCATTGTATAACGCCTGGGAGTGAGTTAAATTAACGTTGGAAGATTTGAAGGCAAGAACCTTTGTGAGGTAAAGAAACGAATGTAAAACGCCTTCAAGTCTACAAAAATGTTTTTTTTTGTTATGTTCTACCACTTTAAAACATCTGAAAAAATTCATGGTTATAAAACCACTTAAAATACATAACACATATTTTTATCAAACCAACTGTTGTTGTCTTCGTTTTTTAAAATTCAATTTTCAAATTTTCTAACCTATCTCAAAATTTTAATTTTGGGCCAAAGAATCTGCAAGAAAATACCATCTTGTAGAGCTTGAAAAAATCTTCAAGTTAAAATTAAAGGTCATCGTATGTGCTCATCCGACCGAGATATCGCTAAACTACTAAAAATACCACTATACTTTATTTTGAGGTTAGGTTAACATCTTTTGAAATTGATGCTGAATATGCTAGTATTTTTTTTTTATCACGATTTCTTCCAAGGCACTTTTCACCATCTTACCTTACTAGGTTCTTTTTATACACATTTTATGTGCCATCGGTCTTGTTTAAATGATATTTATGTAAAAATGGCACATCACTGGTATCTGTCCGACTACCGGTGCCCTCATCTTGTATAACAAAACTTTGATCCAAATTGTTCTGAACTAACATGATATATGAAGTAAAGCATCAGTAAAGAGTAGCCATATCCAGTACTGAATTATTTAAGAGGGAAGATTTCTCTTGCATTTGAAACAACGTTCAACATAAAAGCATTTGCAACAATTTAAATGTTTTTAGCTCAAAACTTTTTTTTTGTTTACCTTGTTATTGCAAAAGCCTCTTTCATTACATTGAAAAGAAAACGGTCACAAAGTCAACAATTCTGGACACCTTTAAGCAGTGATGATATTCAACCGAAGTAATAACCGGTTCGCTGTTACAAGGAGGAGTTATAATTATCAAAGCTTTCCAACATTTTTTTTTCCACATGATGTTTCTCGTTTTACATGAACAAAATTAGAATGGAAGGGCCACAAAAAATTACAATCTCTTTACTCAAAGAATGTTTTACACTTCAGTCAGTGGCAACAGCATAAATGAAAAACTTACATAGCTATACTTAATTAACACTGAATTAAAAGCTGCTGAACAAACAAAACAGAAAGCGATTCACTCTCATGTATGAAATACATACATAAGGCTAATGAGTCAGAAGACCGAGCAGTCGTAGCTCACTGGTAGAGCGTTGGCGTACCATTCGGGAGGTCGTGGGTTCGATCTCAGCGACCGACCATTCTGACTGAGATTTTTCCAGGAATTTTCCTCAGTTATATTATGTAAATGCCGGTATGGCACCTTCAGCATAGGCCCTGGTCAACATCTTCCTGAAAAGACTTACAATTTCACATCGCATGGCTTTTATGTTCGTGCATCATCAATTGTTTTTATTAATGAAAGGGTACAAGGGAAGTTACGATGAAAGGACAGTCCAAATTATTCTTTGGTTCTCTGAAGTTTGTATGTTGTTCTACTGTATCTTCACTTTTCAGCCTTCTGTAGTACTGTATGCAATTCGTTTATTAACCTAGATTTGATGTACTATTCCGGATTTATTGAAGCTTGATATCCATCTTATGACAGGTGTTACTAAAATTCCCAGCGTTTTTTCGAAATATTATTTTAGATTCTCTAAATCTAGACAACATTCCTATTTCATTCCTATCTTTATTTAAAATGAGAATATAGGACTTAATAAGCTCTCCTAAAATTCTTTGTGGCCCTAGCTTGAAATTCATTTCATAGTCCGTGCACAGATTCTTTCGCGCTGTGTCTCTTTGTTAGTCCACCTCACAACTGTAAGCAATTCAATGTAATAAGTAATATTCCGTCCGTTGAACGAATCGAATATGCATTGATATGCAATGAATCGAATCGTTTATTCGATTGATTTAATTACCGGTTTGGCGAACCTACTAAAATGTTAACTACCGGTTCGGCGGATGAATATCACCACTACCTTTAAGGAAAGGGCTTCTGAAATAACAAGGTAAGCCAAGTAGACAAGTTTTGAGCTAAAAGTTTGTATTCATTTAAGTTCGCACATAATCAAGGTAAGTTTACTCCCTTGATTGTGCATAGCCAGTGCTTGAATTGACTTATTGTCGTTGGAAGGGATTTTTATAGATAATTGATAGTCGATCCATCAGTTAAGACGGACCAGAGACTTTACTGAGGGGCAAAAAAATTGCCGAAGGGGAAAAATATTCATATACACGAAAATTGCCCTCTATGCATAGCTTTAAAGAGTCCCCCAATTACTATGTTTACTGTGGGAATTCCACCTGGAAATTAATTCTGGAAAGAGTGATAAGTTCTGAACTTCTCAAGTAATTGCACACTTGCATCAAACGAGCAGTACATCTGCCCACCTGTATTTTATTTCGATGAACACAAGTTAGAAATCAAGGGGTTAGGTTCGTTTCCCTAAGGTAATCTGTTTTAATATCGCAAATAAAAAGAAATATTAATTAGCAAATATATATATATATATATATATATATATATATATATATATATATATATATATATCTTGTGTAGATATATATATGTGGCTACAGGG